>JAKTZW010000018.1:0-27999 GCA_030579015.1 Zhuliangozyma blackwelliae | reverse complement strand
CAACTTGATTACGTTGGTGTCCATGGACCCATTGACGCCAGAGGATTTCGCCTTGAGAAACTTTGCCCACGAGAACCGGATCACATTGTTTGATTTCGACCATGTTCAAAAGTTGGGTGAGATCAACCCGTTGAAGCCCATCCCGCCAAAGCCAGAAACCATGTTTACCATTACATTTACCTCGGGCACTACCGGTGCCCACCCCAAGGGTGTTTATTTGACCCAGAGAAACGCCGTTGCGGCAATGACATTTCAAGTTAGCCAGACTGGGTTCATTAAAGACAGAACACACTACTGCTTCTTGCCCTTGGCCCACATTTACGAACGAGGAGACATCCAAATGTCTCTCTTTGGCGGTATGAAGATTGGGTTCCCTCAAGGTGCTTCGCCATTGACACTCCTTGACGACGTGAGAGTGTTGCAGCCAACCTACTTGTGTTTGGTGCCACGGGTTCTTACAAAGTTGGAGGCAGCAATCAAGGCGCAAACCACCGAGAACCACGCCAAGCCAATGATCAAGTCATTGTTCACCGCTGCTATTAACAAAAAGATGGAGTTGCAGTCGCAACGGGACCACGTCAACCCCAGCCACATTGTGTACGACAGATTGTTGAACATGTTGCGAGCAAAGCTTGGAATGGCGAGTGTACAATACATAATCACTGGAAGCGCCCCAATTCAAACTAGCACAGTCCAATTCTTGAAGGCAGCTCTAAACATTGGGTTTTATCAGGGATACGGTTCAAGTGAGAGTTTTTCTGGCGTTGACATCAGTCCAAAGTTTGAGTCCTTGAATGAGGGAAGCAGTTGTGGTGCTATATGCGTTACAACTGAGCTTAGATTGCGTGACCTTCCTGAGCTAGGGTACAGTTCAAAAGATGAAAAAGGTCCACGCGGAGAGTTGATGCTCAGAGGTCCTCAAATCTTTAGCGGGTACTACAAGAACCCAGAGGAGACTGCAAAGGCCTTTGACAAGGACGGCTGGTTCCATACCGGCGACGTTGCCTTTATCAACCCTCGCAACGCAAACAGAATCTACATCATTGACCGTGTAAAGAACTTGTTCAAGTTGTCTCAAGGTGAGTATGTCAGTCCGGAAAAGGTTGAGACCTTGTACTTGTCAAAATTCCCCTATGTGCAGCAAGTGTTTGCTCACGGCGACTCTTTCCAGAGTTTCTTGGTTGGAATTGTTGGCTTGGACCCGGTGTCGATCAAGGCATATATATCTAAGCGGTTCAGAGACAGGATCGTCAAGAACGAGGACATTATTGCGTTTTTCAAGTCGCCCAAGAACAAGAAGATCTTGTTGCAGGATATGAATGCTGCCGTTGGCAAGGACTTGCAAGGCTTTGAAAAGTTGCACAACATCGAGGTGCTGTTTGACCCATTAAAGTTGGAGGACAATGTTGTTACGCCAACGTTGAAGATCAGGAGACCCATTGCTGCCAAGTTTTTCAAAGACACGCTTGAAAGGCTTTACGAAGAAGGGTCTATTGTCAAGGATGTAAACTTGTGATGTGCATATGTAGGTGTTTTTTATGATAGTCCTTAATGTTTGAGCGAAATCATTTACTGTATCATTTTTTTTTTTAGGCAACTAGAAAAGATTGAGAGTTGGCCACACCATCCTTATAAGCACAACCACAAGTCACCACCACTCTTGCACATTCACACCAAACACCGTCGCCACAGCCACGTTCGCCACCACTCTTGCACATACACGCCAAACACCTTTGCCACATCCACATGACTAGCGAGTGCAGCGACGCGATTTTCCTCAGTGTGGTGGACACAATAGAGTCCAAGGTCCCCCGGGATCTACGCGGCATTACAAACCAAGACTCTGCCAAGAAGCTCAACATCCACATTGACTCATTTGAGATCCTTCTCCTCGAAATCAGAAACCTCTTGAGTGCCAAGCCGGTGAACCAGTACCAATTGCTATGGCTTGAATCGCTTCGATGCTTGACATCGATCTTGCACAGAATGAAGCAACTGTTTGCTGCGTTGTACTTGGGAGGATCACTCCATGAGATGGAATCAAGCGTGGCGCAATTGATGGGAGCAAACTCAAGATTGCTATCGTTTGGTGCCGAGACGGAGCTTTTGTTTGGTGAGTTTGTGGGGAATGACCAAACGTCGTTCAATATCTATTCGTCGCTGCGGGTTGAATCCAAGGCTCGGGAGTTGTTGCTCAACGCCTTGGGGCTTTTGATGGTTGATGAAGTGAAAATAGAAGCCGAAACGCGCCCCACCACAGAAGCTGAAACACAGCCCACATTAGAAGTTGAAATAGCAGCAACTGAGGCCCAAACTGAGGCCCAAACTGAAATGGGTCTGGCCCCTACTGGCAACACCCTCTTGCAAACGATTCAACGCTTCTTGCTCAAGTATTGCTCCTGGTGTATGCGCGAGAACAAGATTGCTTCGGTGTTTCCCGTTCTTGCCGAGTTTAGCAAGGCAGCGTACATGCTAGGCGAGTCGTACTTGGTTTTGCCCTTGGTGGAGATTAAAGCGTTTGAACCGGAAATACCCATTACCATGGTTTCCACCGGGCCGGCGAACTTGGCTAGCATCATCGACTTTTACCGGTACACTGCGTACAACTTGGTGCAGCATTCGGTTGCCAGGCATCAGCAGATTGACGACGCCGCAAACACTCGAGCCGATACCTACTTTAAAATATTGTTGGGGTTCCCAAACTTGAGCTTGAGTTTGTACAACTCGCTGGATTCCGAAGAAGAAATGAGAGTGACGCGCCAGTTGCTTGACGAAAAAAGGGATGGCTTTATAGTCAACTTGGCCGAGAGACACGAGCTTGCGTTTATGTACGTGTTGAACTACTTGTTGAAAATGCGCACATTGAGACAGTTTTTGGATACCCCATCCTTGTACAAGGCAGAGTTGGGTTTTCTTGTAAAGTCAGTGTCTGCGTCGCTCTCCAAGGACATTGACGAGTTGGCGTCGCAGCCTGGAAGTGCCCGTCCCAGTGTGGTGTCGTTGCCGCGGTTGCGCCTCCAGGAGCAGCAGCGAGGCAGGAGATATTCTGAAAACACCACCAGCGTCTCCAAGTTTCGCTATATGAGCTCGGTTGTGGTTCATGGCACGTACAAGGAGAAGTTGAAATTGGTTGTGGATACGTGCGAGGCGTTGGCCATGTCCAATACCAGCATTCCCATGATTTGCGAAAAGGTTGGGGATAGCTTGGCGTCGGTGGAGGAGTCGGCTAGTGTTGAAGTGGTCAAGTCGGCCATTTCCAAAATTGTCAGCCTTTTGATCCTCCTTTCGCTCCATCAAATGTCGGTAAGTTTCGGCGTCAACTCAATCCCAGTTTCCAATTTGACCAAGATGTTTTCGTGCAACCTGCTCGATCATGTTTTTGCCGTCAAGGATTTGTTGCGCTACCAGGTGGGAAATGGTGTGTACTTGGTGCCTTCAACTAGTGGTGAAAAATCGGCTCAGCAGTTGGTGAGGGAACAGATGGATATCCGTAGATTGACTGATAAACTACAGGAGTAGTCCATGTGTAGGTTTGTATGTGTTTATGTATGTATGCCATATGCTAATGAATATGATTGAGAGGCGATCTAGCTTTTATTTTCCTTTCTTTTCCTTTATATTTTGGCCAAATTGTCAAGAATTTTGTTATGAAAGAAATGCTGTGAACCGGGTTGGGTGCTCCCGTATCTCTTTGAAACTGAGGAGAAATATAGATTGCAATCTCCCTTAAGCTTTGTGGAGGACGTATGGTACCACCCCTCCCCCCAACAGTGCCTAGGATTTGTTTAACGAATACGTATCCTGCGGTGTCCGCTACCATCTGATTCCTTTGGCGGTGCAGATTTGGTTCGTTTGGCCAAGTGGTGGAGTGGTGCGTGGTTTTGAATGAAAACAAAAGTTGCGCCAAAGTCTCTGTGGCTTAGTTGGTTAAAGCGTGCGTCTCATATATATCAAGCTGGGGAGGTTTGACAACCTCGTCTAGCAAATGTGTTATCGCAAGGTCGTGAGTTCGACCCTCACCAGGGACATACCTTCTTTTTTTTTCTTAGTTGACTGTGTATGTGACGTACTTTTCTTTTCGATAATTTCGCACACAGCACGAGGTGTGCTCTCTCTTCAAACCACCTCCACCTTTGGCACAACCCAAAAACGCAGCATGCAACTATTCACGCTACTAAGCGTACCTGCGCTATTATCCACGCTCTCAGACTACTTTGTAACATCGCCCGTATTTGCACACCATCTGTTGCCATCGGAAGTCCTGCCCCAAGCACACGCCCAGCCAGGAACCAACTACACTCCTATCGTGATCTGGCACGGCCTCGGCGATAACTTCAACGGTACCGGGATACAGAGGGTGAAGCTGACGTTTGAGAAAATGTACCCGGGGATATTTGTCCACGTGGTTGCCCTCGACGCCGATCCGGCCAATGACCAGCAAATGTCGATATTTGGCGATGCCAATATCGAATTGGAGCAAGTGTGCGCCACGCTCGCAAACGTCACCGAGTTGCAACATGGGTTCGACGCCATTGGTTTCTCGCAAGGTGGCGTGTTTATGCGGGGGCTCCTTGAAAGGTGTGCGTTCAAGGTGCACAACTTGCTCACGTTTGGTAGTCCCCATTTGGGAGTCATGGAACTCCCTCTCTGCAAGAACCCAAACGATTGGCTCTGCAAAACAAGGAACCAGCTTTTGAAGAAACAGGTGTGGTACGATAGCGTTCAAAAGAGGGTCGTACCTGCCCAGTACTTTAGAGACCCGTTGCTGATGGAAAAGTACTTGGCCCATTCAAACTTTTTGGCCGATATCAACAATGAACGAGACGACAAGAACGCGAGTTATAAACAACGCTTTACCGGCTTAGCCAAGCTAGTGTTGATCAACTTTACTCAAGACACTACCCTTGTGCCCAAAGACAGCGCGCACTTTTGCGACTACGACCCGGTCAAGCAAGACACCATTCCGTTTGACCAAACAGAGTTGTACAAAAACGACTATATTGGGTTGAAGGAATTGCACGAAAGGGGTGCCGTGGACTTTTTATCCATCGAGGCAGACCACATGGATATCTCGGAGCAATTCATTGCTCAGATTGCCACACAATACCTTGGTGCTCCCTTGCTATAGCTCTAGTTCAATGTCAGAGCCGAGGATTTCTTGCAAGGCGTCGTTATCGTATGGGGTTGGCCCGCCAGGTTTGGGTTCAGGCTGTATATGGTTGCAAAAGACCATTGGATCAAGCAAATCGAGTGATTGTTCTTTGCCGACCATGCTTTCTGTGGTGTCACACATGGTATCGTTTTGTTGTCGCTTTTGTACTTTTTGATTCTCTTTATCCACAGACCCAGTTGCCTTATTCAAGGGAGTAGCCAAGCCAGGAACCGGTGTGCTTCGACCAAAGTAGTTTAGTCCAACATCGTGCACAACATACTCTGGCTCCTCCTCTCCGCCACCGCCATCATCATCGATACAAAATTGCTTGCTTCTTTTGAGACTCTTTTCCTGGTACACAATCTCAACGCCCGCAAACCCATCCTCTGAATCGGAATCGTCAAATATCGACCGTTTGATGCATCTTTTTTTCACCACAGACGTAGGTTTTGAAATTCCCGGGATGGATGGTGACGGGGGGTCTGGGTCTGGGTCTGGGTCTGGCCGCACAATGTCGCCTATGTTGGTATCCGGGATATTCAACCCCAAGTCAGACCCCAAACTTGAGCTTGACCGCACAAATAGCTCCTGCAGGGAATGCGACTCGTCTCTGGCAGCAGGGACACCGTCAATGTGTATAGGGACAATAATCTGCAGATTGTTGATCTTATTCTCTGCCGTTGTACGCGCACCACTTGCATCCCTCGCCCCGCTGCTTTCCTTGATCTCCCTTACCTCCCTTACCTCTCTCACCTCCCTCTTGCTTTTCTTTGGCGGCAAGCCCTCGCGGCAGCACAAGTGGCGGCAACCAGTTTTGTCCTTGCAGAAATGATGGCATGCATAATTGCCATTGGGTAGGATTATCCGACTGTTCTCCACCGGCGGGGCCGCTTCTTCGTCTTGACTGGCAACAGCAATCAGCTCAAGCAGACTCTTGGGCTCGCCCTCGCCCTCGCCCGGCTCCCTCTCCTTCATTTCAATGGAAAACAAAGCCGCCCTCTCGTCTCCCCAATCGCTGCTAAACTCAAAGTTGTCGCTCCTGGAAACAAACTTGGCTCTTGTGGCGGAGCTCAAATGATTTCGAATATCCAACTTCTCCACCGTTGTGACGCTTGCAATAACCTCTGCAAATGCGTTGCACCGAACCCATGCATTCAAGTCAGTAAAGCTTGCAACAACTTGAAACGACTTGGGTCCGCTGTTGCTAAACTTGTAAACCGGCACCCTTCTAAAGTCCACCAACTTGCCTTCTGACGTGTCTGTGATTATTTGCACGTAAACGGGTCTTCCTTTCCAACTCGAGCAAGATTGAAAGTTTGCCACATCCACGGTGACGGTGATTGCAAACACCACCGATGCACACCCGGGTTCAAGCTTTTCATAGTCGAATTTCACCGCCAAAGATAGCTGCGGCAACAAGCGGATGGTTTGCTTGATCTTGTTACCGGCACCCGTCTTTAACCCCAAAAAGTATTCAATCTGGGATGCTGTCAATGTCTTGGCGTCTTGCAAAGATGGCACGCCATGCGTGACAAATTTCTTTACCCGCTCTGGTCCCACCCCTTCGAGCTGCCGCAACTCGTTGGGGGAGCCCTCCCAGCATTTGCCATTCAAACACCTTAGTAGGCAGCCCAGGCTTATCAACGAGATTGAGTCCTTCTTTTCGACAAAAACGTCCATGACCGCCATCATGATCCGGGGAGCGTGCTTTAAAACAATGATCTTGTCACCAACAAAGCTGGACAGCAACTTATTGGCGCCACTGTAGCTGGGTATATCGAGACCGCCAAGTTCAAACTGGATAAGTAGCTTTACCTTGTCGACATGCGTCAACTCCTTCAGCAGGGACGGGTACCGTAAAAGAGGCGACAAGTTGATCTCCTTGTAGAACCTCTTTTCCCCGTGCTTCAACTTGATCTCCTTGTACTCAGCAGACCGCGCCAACAATTCCAACACTTCTGCTATGGATAGGCGCTCCCTTGCTTGGACCAAGTTTTTCATTGTCTGAAACATGATGTAGTGCATTGTCATGGAGTACCCGTACGGCGTGCTCTTGTACTCGTCGCCTCCACCACTGGCACCACCACTGACACCACCACTGGCACCGACAACCGCAACCAACTGCTCCTTTATCAACTGCTCCACGTGCTGGCGGCAAAACTGTAGCAACGTCTCCTCCGGGTCCGACGACTGGCACTGGACCGACAACGACGCAACGTAGTACGAAGGGTTGGCACAAAACCGCTCATACAAATACGTTGTCTTTAGCCACAGCAATGCGTCGTCCAAACTCTTGATAGTGCCCACGGCAATTTCGGCCACCAAGTTCTCGGCAAACGTCAAGTGTAGACTGCTCTCAACTCGATCGGTCCCCTTGACAAGCTTGTCGTACCTCGGCTTGTTGTTTACATTTGTCATAATCACCGCCACCCCCTGGCTTTCAAACTGGGGCCGTCCGGCCCTGCCTAGCATCTGCAACAAGTCGGTTTCCGAGTACTCCTGCAACTGTCCGCCAGCCCAACACCGGGTTCCCTTGACTATAACCAAGTAGGCCGGCAAGTTGATGCCCACGGCGAGGGTGGATGTGCAGCATAGATACTTGAGCTCGCCCTTTAAGAATGCTGCTTCCACTTGCTTCCTATCGGCAAACACAAGACCGGCGTGGTGGTACGCCAATCCAATCGTTACGTATCCGTGCAACTCACGGTCCTTTAGCTTGAGCTCGGCGCCGGTGCACCCAAGGACTCTGGCAAAACTCGACAAGTACTTGACAGTGGCCTGGCAACTGTTTCGGGTAGGGCAAAAGATCAACACCGGCTTCCCTCTAGAGTGCTGGTGTATCACTTCAATGAGCTTTGAGTTCAAGAGACTGTCAAACTGAAAGTCGTTGTCGTTGTTTGGCCGGTACCCATACACTACCTTTTCCAATTTCACCGCCCTATACTCGTCGCCAAAGCAAAGAGTCTCTGCTGGAGGAGAATCGGTGGTGTCATTCAACCGAATCCACTTTGAGATATCGCTGGCATTTGCCACTGTAGCGGAAACAGCAAGAATTCGTAGACCGGAACAGATCCGTTTCATTCTGGTCACCACAACCTCCAAAGTCGAACCCCGAGGCTCTCTCAAAACGTGTATCTCGTCGACAAGTAGAAGCCCAATAAGACCAAAGAGCCTCTTGTAGTCACCCCATTTTCGAGTGATCATATCCCATTTTTCAGGAGTGGAAATGATGACGTTGGACTTTCTCACGTTCTCAGCCTCTTTGAACGTAGTGTCTCCCGTCAACATCCCAACGGTGATTCCCAATGGTTGGAACTTTTTGGCCCAGTCGTCCTGCTTCTCACTGCACAATGCCTTTGTTGGTGCCAAGTAAAGGATCTTAAAGTCGTTGTCGTTGCGCGCAGACGCGTCGCTAAACTGTCGCAAAATGGCTAGCTCAAATAGGGCCGTTTTGCCGGAGCCCGTTGGTGAGCTGATGACGCAGTTTTTATGGCTATTGTAAATGGTGGGGTAGCATTCAGATTGCATCTTGTTAAACTCTTGAAACGGAAATACCCTTTTCTGGTTGACCGGAAGCACAGAAGTGCTGAGTTGCCCTAAAGAGACTTGTTTCGAAAGACTTGGATAAGGATGAGGATGAGGATGAGGATCAAGATCTTTATTGGGGTTGAGAACCGGTGGAGCTTGTACCCCGAAGCTGGAGTGGGGACGGGGGTGGGGATAGATGTGTGAGCCAGGGTTAGGGCTAGGGCCAGGGCCAGGGCCAGGAACATGTAAAGACGCAACCTCATATTTTGACTGGTACGGCTGTCTCACCGGTACCAGGGCAGCCACTGGATGATGGACATCCTGCCGCGGCGGGCCCTCCACGGCAAATAGTGAATGCCTTGTTCCTCCTACTCTATTATCTGCCGCGTGATTAGTATACACAGCAGTATCTTCAGTAGCGTGCAGTATTATATACCTTCATCAGAGGCATTTTCGTCCTGGAGAAACTCCTCTAGGCTACTCAAGAATGACATTGTTGGTGGGAAGATGTGGACTTTGGTAGACTTTGCAACCCAATGTTGTATATATATATATTTTTTTTCCCACATTTTTTTTTTTTTGTGTTGTTTGGTTGTAGAGAATACAGTTTAACCACCAGGATGTCGTCAAGCGAGGGACTAGACAGGAAAGCGAGACTAGCTGCGTTGAGAAAGAGTAGGCTGAAGAAGGATTCTGTGGCCGAGGTGAACGTACCGACCCAACAGGAGCAGAACGACCGTGCAGTAGACGGTGTGGACAAAGGTGTTGTGCTGAGCAAAGAACTGGCGGAAACAAAAGTGCCTAGCGCATCGACAGAACCAGCTATCCCACCGACGCTAACATTGAACGGGGAAACAGTGGAGGTTGTTTCCAAGAGGATCCAGGACGACATCTTTAACAAAGCACGGTACCTGGCATCGCTAGCGATTGGCAGCGGCTACACCACCGACGAGCCGGCCAACAAGATATCATACACCAAAGACATGAAGGACGATATGAAGACGTACTTCCACAAGGCTAGTATAAGGACCACCAGGGCTATAAACAGGATAATACTGGACGGTTTGGATATGTAGAGGAGGTGGTGGTGGTGTTGCTTGCTTGTATGTTTGTGTGTTTGTGTGTGTTAGTGTGTTTGTGTGTGTTAGTGTGTGTTAGTGTGTGTTAGTGTGTGTGTTAGTGTGTGTGTATGCAGCTATACCTATAGCTATCGTCTGTGCCATATACTTCCCAATTGGGAAGTCGTTGCCATCTTCCAATCAAAATGGATTCTGGTGCTGGCGTCCGAAACCACAGCAGACAAAAAAACTCACAGTGAAAAAAAAAGAAAAAACCAAAATTGAACAAGGACCACAGCTTACGATACACCCACCATGTCGATGACCAATAGACTTGCATTGAGAAGCGTCAGACCTGCCATGGGCATGGCTTTCAGACCAGCACCGTATGTGGAGACCACCAATGACCCTTTTTTTTTTTTGCATTAACCCCACCCCCCCATCTTTCATACTAACACGCGGTATAGTATCGGTTTGAGATACCTTTCCACCCCTGTCGACCCCAAGGCCAAGGCAAACTCAATCATTGACGCCCTTCCTGGTAGCAACTTGTTGTCCAAGACCGGTATCTTTGCCACCTCAGCCGCTGCTGCCATTTACGGTATCTCCAATGGCTTCTTGATCATACACGACGAAACCATTTTGGTGGTCACATTCTCCTTGTTTGCTGCCTTGGCCGCCAAGTTTGTTGCCCCGTTGTACACCGAGTGGGCCGACGGCGAGATCAAGAAGGTCAACGGCTTGTTGAACGAATCAAGAAACAAGCACATTGCCGCCGTTGAAAACAGAATCAAGTCTGTTTCGGAATTGAAGAACGTGGTGGAAGTCACCAAGGACTTGTTTGCCCTCTCCAAGGAAACCGCTCAATACGAAGCAGACGCTTTTGTGTTGAAGCAGCAGGTTGCCGTTGCCCAAGAAGCCAAGTCTGTTTTGGACTCGTGGGTCAGATTCGAGAACCAACAAAGACAATTGGAACAAGAGCAATTGGCCAAGTCTGTTATTGAAAAGGTTGAAAAGGAAATCGACAACCCCAAGTTCCAAGAAAAGGTTTTGGCTGAAGCTGTTTCTGAAATCGAAAAGGTTTTCGCCAAGAACTAAGTGGGAGCGACACTGAGAGAGAGAGAGGGAGAGAGGGAAAGAGAGACAGAGAGAAAGATAAAAGGGTTTCCTTTTTTTTTTAGTGCTCTAGATAAAATACATATTCTTTATTAGGTAAAGTTTGGAATCACCGACTGGGCAGGCTTCCAGATATGTAGAGAGTTGTCGTCGGCAACACTCGCAACCATCCAGTCGTCGGCATATGACCAGTCAAAGTCGTTGACGCCAAGCATGTGTCCATAATGGGTAAAGAATGTCGCAGTGGCGTCGGGGGTGGCATGGGTGCCAGGGGTACCAGGGGTGGGCCCTTGTGCGAGGTTGTGTAGTTTCACCAGGTGGTCGGTGGATGACGATCCAAACACGCTGGAGAACCGGGGGTGCCATCTAAGTTGGGTGATGGCGTCGGTGTGGCTATTTATCTCGTCCACCGGCTCGTCAAACAGCCTCAAATCCCACGTCTTTATCCCACCGCCACCATCTCCCGTGACAAGCGCGGTGGCATGCACCGGGTTCATGGCGATGCTGTTGATGCTTCCGGCCCCTGTCTGTTTGTTGTACCTAACCGCATCCTTCTCTCGGACGTCGTAGATCTTGACATTGCCGGCATCATCGGCAACGCCAAACAAGGAGTCGTGGGTGGGGAACCATTCAATGCCATTGACACCAACAAAATTGTCCCAAAACTGGACTGGATTCAACTCTTGAGACTCGTACCTTGTCAAGTCGTACAAGCTGACAACGCCGTTCATGTCGCCCGCGAGCAAGCGGCCCTCGACGTTTCTATTCCAGTCAATGGCAAAGATATCGCCGGTTGAGGGGCTCTCTCGGTTAACGAGCCTCACCTGCACTTTACTGATATCCGTATCGTCAATCAAGGTATTCTTGAAACTCTTGTGCCGGGTTCGTTCGTAAATCACCAAATCCCCAAAGTTATTGGCACTTGCTATAATGTTTGG
The DNA here is from genome assembly GCA_030579015.1 of Zhuliangozyma blackwelliae. Lineage (NCBI taxonomy): Eukaryota > Fungi > Ascomycota > Pichiomycetes > Serinales > Debaryomycetaceae > Zhuliangozyma > Zhuliangozyma blackwelliae. The sequence continues at coordinate 16,207 of JAKTZW010000018.1, read as the reverse complement.
CTTTTGCGGCATGTACCGCACTTTGTTCACGTCGCCAAAATGGTTAATCTTTTGCAACACCTTGACTTTGTTTGTGGACGACGTGCTGAGTTCTAGCTCCTCCTTCTCGGGGTTGTAGTCTAGTTTGTTGACCTGCAAGTTTTCATTGAGGTTTTTGAATGTGGGCACCTGGAGGATGGAGATGCTATCGACCGCTTGTCCTAGCGTGAATGTGCCATGGAGCAATCTCTGCAGTATAATAGCGTCCGACTCGTTTCCTTCGTGGTCCAAGCGCGTAACGTCGGGGAAGAACTGAACCGTGAGGGAGGGCCAAAGTAGCGAGTTTGTTGATAGGTAGTCGTACAAGTACGGGGCATTCTTTTTCCATATCCTATATTTCTGTTCAGCAGATTCGTCAATGGCAGTCATTTCTTGAGCCAGGGCTTCTGCCGAGGGCGATCCAGACACACCTTCTTGGTTGTTCATTTGTTGTTGATGTAACGCGTTGAGAACATTTTTTTTTTTTTGTTGTCCCTACAAATACCTCATCAACCATCACCACCAGGCAACATCATCATCAACCATCACCACCAGGCAACATCATCATCACCACCACCACCACAAGCCACCATCACCACCAAAATGGAAGATATCAAGCTAAACGCCTCCAAATTAGGAACCAAGGATTAGTAAGTGGACACGCTTAAATTGTTATACAACCCCTACTAACGTATCCTAGTTGGAACAACTTTTACCGGAAAGAACTCGAAAACTTTAAAGACAACGAGGACGATACCGGCGAATGCTGGTTCGATGACTCGGGGGCCGAGGATAAGATGGTATCGTTTGTGCTCGACAAGCTCAACGAGGGCAAACTACCCACAGCGATCCAGCAACAAGACCCAATTTCGTTCCTTGACCTCGGCACCGGGAATGGCCATTTGCTATTTGCATTGCACGACGAAATCTCAGCCGAGTACGACGGCGACCGGACATTTTCCTATACCGGAATCGACTACTCCCCTGACTCGGTGGAGTTTGCCAGGGACATTGCTGCCAAAAAGAGTCTTGATGTGGAATTCCACCAAGTTGATTTGCTCAGCCAGGAAGAGCCATTTTTGAACAACAAGTACCTGATTTTGTTTGACAAGGGAACCCTTGATGCAATTGCCTTGAACCAGGATCCACTCGACCAGTTTGGCGGCAAGATAGGGATGAACGTTTATGCCGGGCAAGTGGAACGCATGATGAGCCAAGACTCTCTTTTGCTCATCACATCGTGCAATTTCACCGAGACGGAATTGGTCAGGATCATAACTACAAACACGAGCCTACAAGTGTGGGACCAGATCCAGTACCCCAGCTTCCAGTTTGGCGGTGCCAAGGGATCCACGGTTGTGAGCATTGCCTTTGTCAAAAAGTGAATCTGACAGCAGCAGCAGCAACAACAACAACAAAAAAAGGTACAATCTTTACTCTATATCGTTACGTATCCCTAATCTGCGCTTTGAGCGCCTCAATCTTGTCCACCAAATCGTCGCGCAATGCCTCGGACGAAAACTTCAACAAGTACTGCACCGGCGTGCCTTTGTCATTCACCGAGTTCAACCGGAGATACTTGCCCGGCGTCAAGCTCGCTTCCAATCCCGTTAGCAACTCAGTGTCCGAATTGATTCTGTAGTTTAAAACCACGCGGAGCAAGCCCTGCGACCTCATAACCAACCTCACTAGTCTCTGGTTGGCCCTTGATTGGTTGAGGTGTAATGGCCCCACGCCACGCTCTTTCCACCCCTCGGATATGGAGGACAAATCGAGCTCAAAGATCTTGGCCGTGGCGTTAAAGTGTGAAGTCTCGTCTTCTTCACCCGTAGTTTGCTCAACAGGTGCAAGAGCTACGGGACTAGTGGGGGCATTGGTCCCTTTGTCCTTGTTGTCCTTGTTGTCCTTGTCATCCTTGTCAACCTTGTCATCATTGCCATTTTCCTTCCCTTTGTTTTCGTCAAGGAATGACGTTTTCTTCAACGAGTTTTGGAATGCATTGCCAAACTTGGAGTTGGATCCAAAGCTGGACCCAAAGCCGGATCCAAATGCAGGTTTGGGTACAGGGGCAGCACTTTCAACTTTTTTGGTCACCTCGGGCTTGCTATGCTTGTCCATATTGCCAAAAGAGGTGGTGGCACCAAATACGGGTCTGGGGCTGCTAGGCACAATAGGCGAGTCGTGACTAAACGAGTTTGTCGGGGTCGTTGCCTTGCTGGAAGAAAACGCAAACGAGCTTGCTCCAAAAGTTGTGTTTCGGGGTGGTAATGGAGGGGGAATTTTCGCCAACACTGGCACCTTGCTTTCCTGTTCAGCACTCTTTTCTAGGCCCCCATCGTTGTTGCTAATGTTGTTGTTGTTGTTGTCGACATCATCATTATGAGTATCATCATGGTTCTCCTCCTCGTCCAACGCCAACTCTTCTTCCAATCGCTTGATACGGTCCTCTAGTTTACCAATGCGGGCTTCAAACTTTGCACTCACTTCGTCTATAATCGTTTGCTTCAATTCTTCGTGTCCCGTGGACTTTGATCTTTTCAACAACGCCTCTGTCTCGGTGGCATTGTCTTCGATCTTTCTCTTGCTTGGACTTTCGTCGGGCATTGTTACGTTTTCTGTCTTCTGCTTCAGGAGAGGAGTTTTGGATTGAAGGAATGAAACCGTAAAAAAAAAAGAGTGAGTGAGAACTGACAAGAACGGACAGAAGAAAAAAAAAAAGTGAGTGTGTCTCATTGTAGTGTCGCAAAAAATAACGACAACGAGTTTTGGTGACATTATTGGCGCTGTCTAATGCTACGTATGGACCTGTCACCACCAACGGGTTTATATGACAGATGGTGCGACGCGGTGCCACTGGACGTGTTGGAGTACTTTGCATACTTGTCCCTGATTGACGCCGACGGATCGGTGATTTTCCGAGCACCAGTTGGTGCGTGTGATGCTTGTGCGTGTGCGTGTGGTGGTGGCAGAGCATGAGCTTGCAGTGGCTGTTGGAATGCCGAGCCAGTGGCATAGCCCGGGTTGTTGGCAATGTATATCCTCTTTGTGACCGCGGCAGAGGTGTTTCTATGGGACGCAGTGTACCCTCTGCCGCCCTCGCCTCCTCCCAACCGCCTCGGTTTCCAGTTTCTCACAATACGCCCCCGTTCATGGTCAACAAGCACAGTGCGATTCTTTAGCCGTATACCAGTACGGCTTAGTTCGGAAATGCACGCTTTAGCGTCGGTTTCCCTCTCATACACCACAAAGCCGTAGCCTCTGCTCTTGCCCTCGCGGTCCCTAACCACCTTTACGGACTCAATCATGCCATACTTTTGAAATGCCAGCGAGATGTCCAACTCGGTTAGCGTGTAGTCCAACCGGGCAATGAAAACCGTCTTGTACGGGTCCTTCATCGCCTCCTTTTCGTGCTGGGCAAACAAGTCAGGATCGTGCCATTCGTCCAATTGTCGCTGAAAACTCTCTTGTCTCGCCCTGCGCCGGTCCTGTGCTCGCAATAGCCGCTGCTGGTGCTCTGGGATTGGTGGTTTGGGTTTCTGTTGTTCAATTGCCGGTAGTTCATTGGTGATGTACTCCGATATGAGCGATTTGTAGCTCGATATAGGCGCTATAGCGCTGGTGCTTCTCTTTTCCGGCGGGTAGTCGGTGGGCTCAACCGACACAAACGGCGGTTTGGGGTGAAAGAGTCTTTGTATATTTGGCGGGTATTTTTCGCTGCTATCAGTCTGGGGATAGTCGTTAGTATCATGAAAGTCAGAAACCGACATATAAGAACACGTACCATTGCACATGGAGATGAGAAGATGGGGGGGTGGGGTGTTGATAGAGGTGAAACTTTTTTTTTTTTTTGTAGTTCTGTGGTGACTGTCGCAAAAAAAAATTGACTTGTCCTTTCTGTTTCCACGACACTGCTGCTGCGCGTCTTCTGTCACTTTCCACCACACACAAGGAGGGGGGGGGAAACACTCTTTTGATCTCCACAGTTTACCCCAATCCACCACAACCACACCACAACTACATCCAACCACACCACAACTACACCACAACTAGATTCAATCACACCACAACTACACCACAACTAGATTCAATCACATCAACCACAATGTTTCAGAAAGGAGAACCAACCGAGAGATTCAAGGAGAATGAACAGGTGGATATCAAGAACCTCCCCATACTCACCCGCTCTCAGTTGGCAGAGTACAACGGCACCGACAAGCCAGAAATATACGTTGGCATTCGGGGCTACGTGTATGACGTGACTGAAAACAGCAAGTCCTACGGCCCGGGAAAGGCATACCACAAGCTTGTGGGCAAAGACGTTAGCCGGTTGCTTGCGTTGAACAAGTTGCAGTTGAGCGGCGACAATGAGACGCTGGAACAAAACACATGGAACACCGACGATTTGGACGAAAAGAGGCAAAAGATTGTTGATGACTGGGTGCATTTCTTCAAGCAGAGGTATGCGATTGTAGGGGTTATCGTCGACCACGAGGGGTGAGTTTGAGTCTGCCTTGGGGTGAGGCAGGGTGAATGCTTCGGGGGTATATTTGCGCGTATAGTGAAAGAAAGAAAGAAAGAAAGAAAGAAAGAAAGAAAGAAAGAAAGAAAGAGTTGAGGGGAGGTGTACAAGGCAAAGCCAGCTCACGCATATGGTACTGAAACCCCCTCGCTGCTACAGATCGGTTGGTACCCCCTTGAACACTCTTCTCTTTATCAGAAGGGAACGAAATCAAAATAGTCCAAGCCTCACAAGAAAACTCCCACCCAATTGGCAATAGCACACATACCCATTCACACACTCTCACTTTCACATACACTCTCTCTTTCTCTTATACTCTCTTTCTCTTATACTCTCTTTCTCTTATACTCTCTCTTTCTCTCACTCCCTCGTTTATCGGCTGTAAATGTCAGGTTTGCCCCTACACCCGAAAGCTGTAGCTCCGAAGTTCCTAACCGTGACATTTGGCGGCTGTGCTTAAACAAAAGCATACACACATACCCACACTCACAGAGTTTGTTTTACTACTACCACCGCCACCGCCACCATGCATGACGTGCAAACTCAATAGCAATGGAGGGAAACCGGCAGTAAAAGAGGCAGAGTCTTGAAGGTTGCTCGAAAGAGTCAATTTGCATCCGCACGCAAACAGATACGCTGACTGCGACGAGCACTACAAACACAGCCTCCCACGCCCCCCATCCCCCCACTCCTTTCTTTTATTTTCTTTCTCCTACCCCCACACCAGTACCAATGGCGGCACAACCAGCTGTCGTAAGCTTCCTGATGAGCTCTGCTGGCATGGCATGGCATTGAAATTCCTTCCCCCTTCCCTTTGTGTCACTTTAAAAACAAGAAAAATTTTCCTATACAATTTTGCTTCCGTCCCGTGGAACCAGATTGTGCTGGGGGGGGGGGGGGTTGGGTAAAGATATTGATGGCAACCACCACAACCATGTTTGCACCCTTCTCCATCCATAGTAACCACGCTACCACGTAAACTCCATCTCTCTCTTCCCCCCCTCCCCTCTGCGTACTCCAAAAAAAATTGATCGCCAGAGGTGGATCCCCCTAATTGTCCAAAAGAGTGAGAATTCCAAATATAGAACAAGCGAGAGAGAGAGAAGAAGAAGAAGAAGAAGAAGAAGAAGAAGGGGAAAAAAAAAAGCTTTGGAATAGTTTATACAAAAACAAGGTACGACAAAGCGGTAGTCACGTCCGTAGAATAGGCAACACAGGCCACCACAACCTTTGGCTCACCAAACAACTTTGCATCTCCTCATTCACTCACTCACTCACTCACTTAGCACCACGACCACCACCACCAACAACAACAGGCAACGGTCCACTTTTTGAATTACCAATCACCACCACCACACGTAAAAGCCAAAGAAACATGGACGCTGGAACCGCGGCCATGACAAGCAAGGCACGTTTGAGACAACATCTCCTAAACGGCGAACAGGACATTGATGCCCTCAGTGACGGGGTTATGCAGGTACAGTCCCAAGAGAAACAGCAAGCTGCTCGTTACCAGCCGGCATATTTAAACCAACAACAGCAGCACTTGCACCAGCACGCCCCTCCCCGCGCCTACCTGTTGACCTCGACATCCACGGCAAATTACGAAATGATGTCCCCCGTACCGGGAAGCGGCTCCAGTTTCACGTCCCACGGCAACAATAGCTTCAACAATGCCAGCTCAAGAAAGTCCTCCTTGACTTCCCAGTCCACTGGCCTCAACCGGTTCTTTCGCCGCAACAAAGGCGGCGCAGCAGCAGCAGCAGCAGCGGCGGCGGCCGATGCCGACTTTGATGAGGACGTGGGCGCCGATATCCAAGACATTTCGTTTGACGATATAGCCCACTTGCGAGACAGCGGACGGTATGCGACCAACGCGGCCATGACAAAGAGCATGGACACGCAGCCCATCATACCGACGCTAGGCACCACCTTTGGGCCGGCAGGCACAGGGGCAGGCGCAGGCGCAGGCGGATCCTCAACTACAGCGATTCAGTACCGCAAGCAGATGAACCAACAAAAGAAGCTAGCCATGATAAATGGCGCCAGGGCAAACTCGCTCGCGGGCGGTAACCCCATGATGCAGCAGCAGGGGCAGGGGCAGGGGCAGGGGCAGCATCCCATGATGGGACACGATCCAAGGGCAATGTCCATGACCAGCAACTACCCCAGGACCATGTCGTTGAACAATGTCTCGGGACCCAGTGGCCAGATGCCCATGCGGGGACCTTACTATCCCCAGCAACAAGCGCCATACCAGCAACAGGGACAAGGCCCAAGAGCAATGTCATTAAGAACCGGTCCGTACCCGTACTCCCAACAGCACCCGCAGCAGCAGCAGCCGCAGCAGCAGATGCCACCAGGCGGGGCACCAAGAACAATGTCGTTGATGAATGGAGCGATGCTGCCGCTGGGTAATATGCCGCCCATGGGTTATCCGAGGACAAAGTCGTTGGGCGCCGGTGGAATTCAGGGCTCTCCAATGGGATACACTGGTCAGCCGTTGAGGAGCCAGAACTTGGTTCCCGCTGGTGCGGCAGGTGGTCCAAACGGGTATGCTCCAAATGGATATGCTCCAAATGGGTATCCTCCTAATGGGCATGCCCCAAATGGGTATGCTCCATATCGTCCTCCGCAGCAACAGCAACGGCAACAACAGCATCCACAACAACAGCCACAACAGCATCCTCATCATATAACTGCTCCCGTACAGTCTTCAACAGCACCCCATCCATTTTCACACGCTCAGCAGCCGCAACCACCGCCATCTCTTGCCCAGAAGCAAGCATACGGCTCGAACGACTCTTTGACCAACGTACCGGAAGAAGAAGAGGAAGAATCTTCTGCAAGCGTTGCGTCGAAGCGGGATGAGGAAGATGTCATTTACAAATTCGACGAGAATGAAGAGAGTGAAGTTCATGCATTGTCGCGCAAATCCACATTGAAGAAGAACAATTCAATGAAGGTGCGCAAGTTGAACTTGTTCAACGATGATGGTCCGTCAGAAGCATCGACGAGGAAACTCACGCGGAAAAAGCCACCTCCCAGCCCACTTGACGAGAATTTCATCCACGCTGCACCTGGGGGCGACACAAAGGAGTTGCCAAAGGAGATGCCAAAGGAGTTGCCACTGTTGCCCTACTCTGAAAACACATTAGATGAGAACCAGGATGAAGATCTTAATGAAGAAATATCACGACACCCGTCGCCTTCATTCAATGTCCGCAGCAGCCAAATGCGAGAATCGGTTGGATCCAGCAACGCGGGGTCGAGCCATGATGGCTACGAGCGCCACGCCGAAACTTATGGGCAGATTGGAGCAAACGCGCGAAACTCCACCAAGGATGTGTTTGTCACGGCGCGAGAGTTTTACTCTCCCCAGAAAAGCGCCAAGCCGTCTCCACAAAAGAGCTCCAGGGCCCAGGCGTGCCCACTACCGCAGAAGGTCTTGGACCTGGAGAGCATGGCGCCGCCAGCCAAGCCGGTTTTCCCAATGCCCAATGTCGTTGACGAGTCGGAAGACGACGAGACGATAAGGGGGGCCGCCACAGAGGAGGAGCAGCAGAGTGACAGGGCATCGTTGGAAAATGCCCCTCCTCTATTTATTGCGCCGGTAAAGTCGCACCTGGTGCTGGCAAGCAACTCACTCAAGAAGCTCACGGCAAACACTGCATTCAGCAACTTTAGGTCGCCTTTATTGAATGAGGATACTTCCAATCACAACCCACCGCAGCCGCCAAGGGACCAAGAACAGGTGGAGTCGCCATCCTCGGTTTACGATAGCGACTTGCAAACGCCGCTTTCAGAACCACCAATGGCGAAATACAATAGCAACTTGTACGATACCCATTCTGATTCGGGGCGGGAGAATCTGTTTGTTTTCGGGAGTGGTGTCCAGACGCCGCCCACAACGTCAAACTCAAACTTGTCGCCTAGTAGAGACAGTCCCAAGAACGAGACGCGCGGGTACGGCTTTCATGACATTTCAACAAACATTGACGAGCCGATCCAGGACATTTCTGAAGAGGACCGTGCCTTGGAAGAGAGGGCAAGGACCTTTACACCTAGTCCAGTGGAATCTTTTGGTCCTCAACAGCAGCAGCAACCACCACCACAACAACAAGCACAACAACAACAAGCACATCAAGCACATCAATCACAGCCACGCGAAGCTTCCTCGTCCTCCCGCCGCCCATCAGGAGCTGGTTCCAATGCATTTTCAGAGTCTTCTTCGCCATCAACGAGCGAGGCAAAAAGGGATAAACGATCATCGTTTTCATTAACCTCTGGCACAAAAAACATTTTCAAGAGGCTTTCAAAGTCGAGCCGGAGAACGAGCGGAGTTGATGATGACCTCACACAAAAACAAGCACCGAGATCGCGCCCCACGTCGATTTCCGCCAGCCACCACCGGGTGCCATCTTTGGGCGCACTGCCAACGGTGGAGAAGGTGCAGCCGTTGTCATTCACCAAGGAAGAAATGAGCATTATGAACTGCAACAACGACTTGCTCAATGAGTTGGAGCTAGTGACCACCGAGCTCGCATCCTCGATCCAGCGCGAGATGGCATTGGAAAATAAACTTCGCACCGGCAATGTGCACCAGTCACCAAACTTGGCCCACGACCCCGCGCAGGAGATTGCAGCAAAAAGCCGGGCCATTGCTGATTTGCAGGAAAAGTTGAGCAAGGAGAGGCGGTTGCGGTTCATTGCCGAGGAGCACGCGTTGCTCGGCGAGCATGGGCAAACTCCATCGCCGTTAAAGTTGAGCTACGAAAAGACCGAGTTGTACAAGCAGTTGCTCATCAAGAACGACTTGGTCAACCAATTGGAGGATAAGCTCGAGGAGTATGAACGCAAGGGCCCGTCCCCTGAATCGGACTTGTTTGAAAAGTATAACGAATTGTTGAAGGAAAACACCGCGTTGAGGTTTGAAACCATTCCATTGTTGGAGAAACAAGTGCTGGAGTTGTCTGCCCGGGACACCTCGACGTTTGACGACAATTACGACACGATGCAAGAGGAGATACGAACGTTGAGATTGCAGCGCGACGAATTGCGCGAGGTTGTGAGTAAGCTCACCGCCCACAATAGCAAGGAGGTGAAGCTCTCCCAAGACAAGATCAAGCACTTGGAGGCCAAATTGCAAGACTTGAAGCGCATCAATGACAAGATGAGCCACCGCAATGACGATGCCCGCGGTGCCAAGGGCGGGAAACTCAATGGACTCGCCATTGTATCGTCCACAAACAGACTATTTGACGATTAGGTTGGTAGGTTGATGGGTTGTTTGTTGGTTAGTTGTTTTGTTGGTAAGTTGCTTTGTCTGTGATTCGACAAACACGTCTATAACTCTATTTAACTCAAAAACTTTGCAATGACCTTGCCCACCAAGTCACCCTGGTTGTTTAAGCTCAGCGTGTGGTACTTGCACTTTTCATAGTCATTCTCGGAAAGTAGTCCCAGCTCATACTTTACCTTGAGCAAGTCCAATGCAATCTCAGTGGTAAACTCGGGGTGGCCCTGGAATGTCAACATCTTCAACTTGCCCTCCCCGGCACTAATCATCCCCTGGTTCCCGCATTTCGGGGTCGACCCAATAGCGAGCACCTTTTCACCCTGCGGCAACCCCAACACTATATCCCGGTGAAACTCCACCAAGTTCAAGTGGTCGAGCACGACACCCTCCTCTGTTTTCAACTCGCCAAACGGACCAGCCTCTAGTTTCATCACGTCGTCATTCATTTCAATCGTGGTGGTGCCTGCCTCCCACCCTTGCTCGTTCCGGGCCACCTTGCACCCAAGGTTCCTCCCCAAAATCTGGTGTCCAAAACATATCCCCACCACGGGGAACCCCTGCAATTTGAAAAGCACGCTGTGGATAAACTCATTGAGGAGGGTTATCCAGGCCACATCCTCGGCAAATGCATCGCTGCGGGAGCCAGTGAGCACCACTCCGCGGACAAGGCCCGAATAAATCCCCAGTCTAAGTTTCTCGTAGATGGGTTCGAGCTCGTGCTTGGCCTCGGCCGCATCGGTATCGTTACTGATTGCGAGTTGGTACTTTACAAGGGGGACTGCGCGGTACTCGGCCCGCTGGAGGAGGGCAATGGTGTTGTCGCCGAAATCGCCGTACTTGGAGGCTATGCCAGGAATCGGCGTGTCGAGAACCAACACAGCAATGTGGAGCTGCTGTTCTGGCTGGGGATGCTCCTCCTGCTGTGGAATCGTCATGGTGGGGCAACGATGTTGGAGTATGTGTCGATTTAGTGTGTGTGAGATAACGAAACTAAAAAAGTTTTTGGCTATTGTCGCACGACTTGGTTAGCCATGGCCACACAAAGGGGCAGCAGCATGAGGTGGAAGAAGGGGCATGATGGAAGAAGGGGCATGATGGAAGAAGGGGCATGATCCAAGAAGGGGCATGATCCAAGGCGGGTCAAACCACGCACATCCATATCCACACTGTTCAACCCCCCCCCCCAGAAATACATTTGCTTTCGTGCATTATAGTACGCAAACTCCTCTATAAAGCTGTGATGCATACTCTCTCGCCCTCGCCATCTTATATATACAAGACCTTTTCCAGCTCTCTCTGCTCCTTCACCTACACCACTCCTCTATGCGGCCAACTTGGGTGGTTCTTCCGGGTACGCAGGGGCCATCATGGGCTGGGCCTGCAATCTCTGCATCATCATACCCACACCTTCAAACACTCCCAAGAGACAGGCACATGTGATGGCCGAGTTTCTCGTGTGCTTCCACCCGCCTCTGATGGCAAGCGCACCACCGGTAAAGAACCCGGCAATGACGGCGTTCCAGGCATCTTCTCTCTTCCTCACTGCCTTGACGGTACAGTCAAACGTCGAGAACAAACCACCCCAGACCCCGAAATTACCACCCACAACGGGCGCTCTTGTCTTGATGGCTGAGAGCGACCCGTAGCCACGCTCGCCGTAGGGGGAGTTACGGAACCCTTTGATCCCGTGCCACACGCAACCACCAATGACACCCATGGCAAAGGCACCACCAAAGTCGTTAAGGATTACTATAGGACATGGATCTCTCGTATGGTCTGCTGACATTGTGTTTGTGTTTGTGTGTTGTTTGCGTATATATATGTGTGTGTGTGGAGAACCTGCTTGGTAAAATGTGATTGCCTGGTCAATGGCAATCAATTTTGTAAAAAAATTTTTTTTTTTTCACTCATTGACAGAGCACGTGATCGGAAGTGGAGGGTATATGCTGCTCTAGTATATGTGTATTTATGTGTATTTATATATATATATGCACTCATTTATAATAAACCAATACATTCCCCATGTCAAACTAATTGTTGTTGCTATTATAAGCGTCGGCGTCAAACAACACGTCGTAGCTGCTCCCCGTGGACAACTCATCCAGTGCACTCCACTCCTTACTTTTCCGTCTTTGAGCGTGCTGGGTGCCATTGTCGTCGCTATTTGAAGACCCTTCCAAAGGCTGGTAGTCGTCTTTTCTTCTCTTTACCTCTGGAAAATCATTCAACTCCCAATCGTCCAGTTCCAAGGGGTCCTCGTCCACTCCCAAATCCTCCTCTTCCCTCATCATATCTCCCTTCTTTTTGTGGTCCCCTTCTTCTTGTTCTTCCCCCTCCTCCTCCTCCTCCTCCTCATCATCATCAATGACAAACAGGTCGGCGGTGGCCAAGTTTGTCCGTGCTGCCGACTCCAAGTTATGGAGCTCGAAATAGTCCGTGTCAATTTGTGGCCCTTGAAAACTTCTTCTGCCCCAGGTCCTATACCCCAACGCAGCAATGGCAATAAATAGGACAATCACCACCGAGGCATAGTTCATTTTTTCCCAGGTGAGGTTCCTTACAACTGGCGGCATGCACAATATAAAGAGGGAAAGCACGACCCAAAACACCGAGAGAAGGTTAATCACCCACCCAATCTTGCCCAACCGAAACGCGGCTCCCTTGATCTTTCTCCGCTTGTTCAACATGAGGCACAATATGGGGATCCCGTTGGCCAACGCGAGGGAAATGACGGCGGCGCCCATAAACGCATTAAAAGCCGACTGCGACACCAACGAAAGCAACGAGAGCACGGCACACACCGACATGGAAAGGAAAAGGGCATTTCTCGGAATGACATACTCCTCAACCGAGCTAACCTCGGTGAACAAGTGGGCAAATGGCAAGCCGCCGTCACGAGCAAGGGCATATGTGCTTCTAGAAGCAGTGGTGAGGGAGCCAATGGACTGGAAGAGCACGGTGCCAATCATCAAACACGCCATAAGAAACGAGATGATGTAGGACTCGGTGGAGAGCTTAAACACCAAGTCGATGGGCATAATGTTGGGGGTGTCGTCGAGGAGGAGCTCCAACTCGGGTAAAATGGTGAGGATGGGGATGATAAAGATGAACCCCGTGACGCAGGCCATAAGGATGGCCGAGATTGCCCCCTTGGGCATATTCCGCTCGGGGTTCTTCACTTCATCGGTGATGGAGAACAACATGCCGTAGCCCGTAAGCGTGAATGACGAGCTTTGGAGACCAACGATAAATGCCAACCCATCGGGCCACCCGGATCGCGAATTGTCAAACCTCGTTAGTATATCCTTGATTGAGTTTGTTGATTTTGCAAAAAAAATCAAGAAAAAGTCAATGGCCAACACGGTGTATATGGTCCATAGTATGCACGCCTTGTTTATCTTTTCCAAGTGCTTGGAGAATTTGAAATTGACAAACCCGACAAGGGCCAATATCACAAAAAAGACGGCGAGCACCAAGAACCGGTCCTCCTTGTAGTACACGTCCTTCAAGCCAAAGATGGATAGCACAAACTGCGATCCGGAAAAGATAATGCTGATTGCATACGTCCAGTTGCCAATGAGCAAAAGCCACCCCGTGAACCACGAGCTCACTAGCGAGTACTTTTCATTGCTGAGCAAGGCGCTGAAATGGTACACCCCGCCGGCGGTGGGGTACTTTGAAATAATCTCACTCAAGCTCAACACCACACAAAGGGAAAAGAACCCGACAATGACCCACCCATAAAGGATGGTGACGTTGGCCCCGTCCATGAGCGAGATCCAGAGGGTGGAGGAGAGGCCAAAGGGCACACCCATGACGGAGAACCCCAACCCAATAACGGACGTGACTGTGAGTTTCCGCTCCAAGTCCTGTTTGTACTTGAAGTGCTCAACGCGTTCGATTTCGTCGTCGTCGTCAACAAGGAGGGATTCGATGAACCGGACGGGACGGGAGGCGCTAATGTCATTGAAGATGTGCGAAGCGTATGCCGGCGGCGGGGCCGGCGGGGCCATGGGTGGGAGTGGTGGCATCAGCGGCAGCGGCAGTGGCAGTGGAGAGGCCGTGGTTGTTATAGTTTGTGGTCCATGAGTATGGGCAGCTGCTGGTTGAGGCGGAGGCTGTAGCGGCATCGGCAGGTTTGCCATGGGAAGGGGAAGCTCTAGCGATGATGTAGAAGAATCGGTACACTTTGCCCATAAGCCGAGAATGGATTCAACAGAGTGTCGCGCAGCAGGAGGGGGAGACGGGAAAAAAAAATTGCGCATACAAATCGTGTTGCACCCAGGAACAGGAACAGGCCCACGCCCACCTTTCTTCACCCTAATTTACCCGTCTAGCAAGCTACACTAGCAACACAAGTTGCACAAGTTGCACAAGTTACAAAACCTACACAGGCTACACACCATACACAACCTACACAACCTATACATTCAAAAATCGAAATCGCTGTCATTCTCGTCGTTGTCAACCAGGCCGTCCTCTTTCTTTTCGAGCACCGGCAAGCTCGCGCTGTCACTCGTCTTGACGTGTACGCTCCCGATATTCTCCACCGACTTTAGCACCCCGCCCACGGGCCGAAACTCATCCTGGGTCAAGTACCGCACCACGTCATCCACATTCTTGAGCAACTGCTCCACCGTCCACGTCGAGTACCCAATCTTTAACGACACACAATTGCCGCTATCGCTCGGCACAAACGAGGCGTTGCCCACGATGCTCCGCACCTGTTTGTAAACATACTTGGCATCACACCGGTCGTCTTTGAGTTTCCCATGGGGGGTTTTCCTCAACTGGGCGCGCGGGTCGGGCATGGCCATCTGCACCATATACGGCACCTTTTTGTTCTTGGCAAAGAATTGCGGGCCAAGGACGGAGGGGAGAAACTTAAACACCCGGTGGTCGGCGACAATCACGTCATTGTCCTTGAAAAGCTTGCCGAGCTTGCTGGTTTTGGCAAGCGACTTGATTTTGGTGAGGGTGTAAATGTCGTTAAAGGTGTCTTCGGTGGGCGCACCCCTTGCCGTTAGAGCGCCGCGGTACGGCGTTGAAGGGTCTTTGGTGATGAGCAAAATCGACTTGTTTGTGACCTTGTCGAGTTTATGTGTTAGTGGGATGATGCGGGGGGTATAGTCTTTGCTCTGTACTAGTTTGATCTTGACATTGATGACGAGGTAGATGGGCACAGGCTGGGACGACACGGCGTTTTGGTGTTTGATCAACGACAAGAGCGATTTCCTGCCGCTAGCACGGGCTTGTTTGCCTAGCAAGAATGTATCTCTCTCTGCCATTATAATACAGATGAAGCTAGAGGTGATGAGACTAAATTTTTTTTTTTTTCTTCCTCTTCGTCTTCTTCTCTATAGCTCTTTGCCTTGAAATGTCTTTTTCAAATTCTATACACAACAAATAAAGGCCCAGTTGCTTCTCTGCTCCTTAGTCTCCTCGCAACGCGCGGATAACGGCGGGTCTCCGCATCATATACTTTGTCCACTTGTAAACCTCGGGAAACTCCACCTTCAAGTTGATGCCGATTCTATCAACGACATTGTTCCAGGGAACAAACGAGAGGTCAGCCACGGTGGCGCGGTCGCCCACCAACCACACGGGGTAGTCAAAGTATCTGCTTTGCGACAAGGGGGTGGTGCCCGCCGAGTACGCCGCGGCGTTATCCACGTCCAAGTCCATAATCAATGCCTCTCTCCTCTCGGCAAGCGCCATTTCAATCACGCCATACACCCGCCGCACTTCGTCGGTATATCTCTCGACGGCGCTGGGGACGGGGCACGAGTGAAAGTAGCGAAAGTGTAAAGCTTGGCCAATCATGGGCGCGTGGCCCGAGGTTTGGAAAAACAACCACGACGAGATTTGGCTTTGTTCAATGAGATTGTCGGACCAGAGCAGACACTCGCCATTTTCCTTCAAGTATTTCGACACGAGGTAGAGGATGATGGCGCCCGACTCCCAGATGGAGGTGTTTTCGTTGAAATGGTCAATCAAAGCGGGGACTCTGGCGTTGGGGTTTATGGTGACAAACTCGGGTGCTCGTTGTTCGCCATTGTTAAAGTCCAAAAAGATGGTGTTGAAGGGGAGGTTCAACTCGGACAATATTATCGCCACTTTGAACCCATTGGGGGCGGATCGGTGGGAAAAGAGGGTGTATCCTTCGGTGGGTTGGTTTTGGAAGAACTGGGTTATTCTAGACTGCTGTTGTCCCGAGGATTCTTGTTGCAACTGTTGTTGCAAGAGATTGAGATTGACTTCGTTTTGTTGCTGGTCAGCCAAGGAGACAGACTTTAAGCCCGCCGATAAGTTGGAGATGGTGTGGGGGTTTCCACTGTTGCTGTTGCTGTTGCTGTTGCTACTCTGTGTTT
>JAKTZW010000017.1:0-28821 GCA_030579015.1 Zhuliangozyma blackwelliae | reverse complement strand
CCCCCACGCCCCAGCATTCCCTATTGTGCTCCTTGCCCCCTCTCCCCTCTCCCCTATTTTTTTGTGGTTAAAAGAAATGTCGGGTTGTGATAAGTAGAAGAAAAAAAAATAAAAAGAGGGTGGCATGATTCATAGTCACCTCGGGCCTCGGAGTTGTACTTTCGTTTCTTGGTTTTGCTTGAAACTCTGGCTTGGCGCCCTCTTTCTCCCTCATTTGCTCCTTTACCTTGTCCATATATGTAGGTACACGCTACACCTTTACTCTGGCTTACCCTTTTTACTGCTATCCTTGCCATCCGACTCAACTGGCGCTTTCCTCTTTCTCACCAACCCAGACAAGTCGTTCACTTCCGTCTTTTGCTTCTTTTTGACAATCGAGTTGATGTTGTTGACAATGGCAGGTCCAGTGGCAGGTCCAGTGGCAGGTCCAGTGGCGGGTCCAGTGGCGTGGCCTTGTTCGCCGAGTATACCCCTGATTATGTCCACCTGCTGCCTTTTGAGCTCTTCTTCAGGATCTTTGAGCAACTCCTGGTACTTTTCCTCCATTTCCTGAATCATCTCCTCATTATCCTTTTGCACCAACGCATCGGTCTCATTCTTGTTTCTTGCTTGCACCGACTCAATGGCCAACTTCATGTGCTTTGCTGCACTCACTCTCAGGTCCGGCTCGCCGCAAAATTCGAGTGCCAATGACAACTTGTAGTGCGACTCGGATATCAATGGCGACGTTTCCGGATACAACTCAGACCTAACCTTGAGACTCTGCTCCAAATCAGCCGCAGCCTGGGCAAAGTTTTCCGCCTCCAACGAAACCTCTCCCAAAATGTCGTATGTTTCCGACAACTTCTTGTATGTGATTACGTATTCATTGTCGGTATGGTCTTTCTCACTGGCAAGGTACGGCACCGTCTCCAACCCTTTTTTGTCTAGACCGGCAAGCTTTTCTTCCAACAAGTATCGCGCAGAGTCCAAAATCTCCCACGCAATTTCAAAATCCCCCTTTTCTTCTTCTTCAACCTCGCCTTGCTCTTGGTCCTGCTCCGGATTGACATCCGCCTCGCCTTCCGCCAAGGGGGGTGCCTGGTGGTCGCCATCCTCCCCGTCATTTTCGTCATCAACTTCTTCCTCCCGTGGCAGCTCGCCACCATCACCACCACCACCACCACCCCCAACTGGCTCAGCATCATAAAACTGAAACTTGTCTCCACCAACTGTCTTGTCCTCTTCCCCCTCTTCCCCCTCTTCTCCCTCCTTTCCTTCTTCCTCTCCTTGTTCAGATTCTCCTACGCCGGCTGGAGCAGCGCCGCCAAACACTTCAGACTTGGCAACGCCACTTTGAAACACGGCTTTTCCGTACAAGAGCAACAAATCAGCATCGTCGGTGTCATTGTCTGCAGAGTATTTCTCACACGCTTCCCCATACTTTTCAGAGGCCAAGTCGAAATCTCGGGCAGAGTATGCTCTCGATCCCTCAGCAACAAGCTTCGTAATCTCTTTGGTGTATGCCATTTGATTGAAAAAGAAAGAGGTGTGTCTGTTGTTGTTGTTGTTGCTGTTGTTGTTGTACAACTGTTTTTCTTTGCCTGTATTTTTTTGTTGGCGTGTACGCACGCGTCAGCAAGCAACATACAGAGAGAGAGAGAGGGAGGAAGAGGGAGAGCCACCAGAGCAGACATTGGGTCGAATGCATCTGCTTCTGTCTACAACAACGGGCTGAAAACACAAACCAGCCTTCACCACACCAAGCAACATCTTTTATTGCCAGTAAGATTCATTACTTGTTCATGATGTTCCAAAAAAAAAAGGACTGTTGCTTTTCTAGATGAGCAGCCATCGTCCTCTCACCAAAAATAGGTGCAACCACCGCCCCCACCATCCTCTATTGATCACTTTCCAACAACCTCAGAAGGGGGAGGACTGGGTGGTATATATATCTATATCTCCAGAATGGGGATTCCACTCACGTGATCTCTGATTCTCCCAATTTCTCCCCTCAGTTGATGATTCTTTTTTTCGTAAGCACACAAAGCCACAAAGTCCAGTAGATGTAAAGTTGACCTGAATTTTTTGTTATTCTTTGCAAAAGCCTATCCCTCGCTACTATATCCTATTGCTACTGTCATTGTCAAGATTGCACATTGGGCAGCCCCCTGTATTATTATTGTAATTGCTACTATCGTCTCCGACATGTCTACTTCGGGAAAGAAAGCACTAAGAAGAAAACCACCGCCGGAATTTATGGTATCAGAGTCCAACCCCTCCGATCTGCAGCTGCTGGTCAATGACAACCAGCACGCGAGCCCAACTGCATCTCCTCCACTGGCACAATATTCTACCTCACCAATGTGGCATTCACTTGCCAGTTACGAGATTAGAACCCCAACAAAACAACAACAGCAGCAACAACAACAACAACAACAACAACAACAACAACAACAACCACTTCCCTATGTAAACGATTCATTCGATACATCCTTTGCGTCTGTCGAATCGCCCAAACCAGGCGGGCCACGCGAAATCTGGGAGTATGACCATTCCACATTGCAAACAACCCCAGTCGCCTCCTCGTACGGGAGGGTCCAAATACACATTGACCGAGAATCCGGGAGACAACGGTCATTCCAACACCTTTCGAGATCAACATCGCACCCCTCGCACTCTGTAACCCCGCCGTATCCCACCAAATCTGTCGAGGAGATTGCCAACGAGGTGTCGATTGATTATGAGACGTTTTCGTTTGCCGTGGACTCTCCCTCGCAGCTGCGGACCAAGGACATTATTCACCAATCGTTTTCGTCGCCGTCGCCAAAGTTGAACAATGTCCCTGACTTGAAATCGAGACGACTGTTGCCGGTTATTCCCACTCGCCTGCACTATTTGGGCTCTCCCGTTGGGTCGCCAACGAGACAAATGCAGTATACCGAGGTGCCGAGACGGTTACTGCCAGCACGCTCACCAGCACACTCACCAGCACACTCACCAGCACGCTCACCAGCACGCTCACCAGCACGGTCGCCAACCCAACAATCACCATCTCCAAACCACTACGACTATGAAGGCAATAGCCCGACGCCTTCGCCGAAACGGCACAGCGTCAAATCGCAGTCGTCCTATGAGCACGAACACTCAAACATGCCAAACGGGTATAGCGACAGCGAGCACGACCCGTCGCGATGGAACTCCATCCACTCGCGCACCTCGTACTATCCCGTGTCAAACAATCCTTTTTGTTTTGACGACGACGACGACGACGAAGGGTACTTTGAGACAGAATCACCGGCAACGGACTATTTTGACTATTCGATATTGCCCGAGTTGCCGATAGCAAAGTCGCAATCGCCTCCCTCGCATGGAGCAATTGCACTTCCGACCCCTCCAACTTTGCCACCCTTGCCGTTGGAGTTACCACAGCTACCGTTTAGCTCTTCCTCCTTGCAGGTGCAGCATTTCGAAATGTGCCACGAGGTGTGGTCGCTTTCCGAGCTTTTCCGGTGGTGCTTGAGGTTGAAGGTCTGGTTGCGCAACGAATCCATAACCAAGCAAGAACTACGCAACGCGCTAATCAAATTGTTGGCTTTCCACAGAAGTGACGAAACATTGGACATTGTGACGCGGCATGCCAACCTTGCCGTGAATGCTTTTGAACGGGCGGGCGCCATTGTCCTTGTAAACCGGGACCGCGGCGACAAGTCAAACGTGTTAATGAATGACCTTGTCTACCTCAGTGGCGTGTTCCCCGAGCTCACCAAGTGTTACACTGTCTTTGCCCACACCAAGCAAGACACCTTTTGCTACTCCTCGTCCTGTGGCTTGAACCGGGCCCGGAACTACGAACTCAAGTTGAAACAAACCAACATTAAGGAAATCGTGTTGGAAAAGAACTGGCACACCCACTGGCATATAACCGCCGAGGAGTTGCTGGGCTTGGACCACGGGTTGGTCAAGAAGCAGTGCTACATTTTCGACTTGCCCCGGCTCGAGCAAAGCTTTCTACAGCGTGCAACGTGTGTGGTGGACGAAGTGGCGCCGGTGTTTGTTCAAACGGCAAGACTGCTCTTGGGAAAGGACGATCCTCGCATTAGGCGGTTTGAAGAGGAGGTTGTGGCGCCCGGGCGCGAGCTCGTCAAAATCCACCAAACACACTTGCTCGAGCCGTTGTTGAGGATATTGGTGTCTGAGGGCAAGTTTATCAGCAACTTGGTGGAGATTGGCGACATTTATAGTGATTGGGCCGTCAAGGCCAGGCCCCATTTGGTGAAGTATATGGGTTGCATGCCCACAATTGAAGAGTTGATGAATGTGGAGGCGCTAAAGTCGCGTGTGGATGACATTATATCGGGCATACCCAAGGTCAAAGAACTCAAGGTGAATGTGGCGATTTTGTTCACCAGCACCTTCAACTCAAGGTACCAGCAGTTGCCCCTACAGTTGAAAGAAATCAAGGACAAGTACAATGAATGCGATCCTGAGTATGTCTCCTTGACCCGAGCACACGATGCAATAAAAAAGTTGGGCGACCGAATCAACGAGTCCAAGCGGGAGGCAGACAATGCGTATGCGCTCCGCTCCCTCAAGGATCAGCTTATATGGAAGTCTGGTGTGCGCCAGATCAACTTGAAATTTAACTCACCAAATAGACGGTTTGTCTGTCGTGGCGACTTGACAAGAAAGAGCGACTTGAAAATCACCAGCACCATCAACCACATTATTCTCCTCGACAATTACTTGCTCATCACCGAAAGATCGAAAAGAGACAAGCTGAAGTATGTGTACAAGATTGTTGATGACCCGATCCCGATTGAGTTTTTGATTGTTGAGGAAAAGAGGACGACTAGCGCCACGCCAGGATTGCAGCCAAAGCCACCACTTTCAGGTCCATCAACGTCACCAATTCGAGCAGCCTCCACCGTGCTTAGCATGGAGGAGGGCGAGTCCATAGCCTACTCACTAAAGATCCGGTACGCGGGAAGAACAAAGCACACCTATACGTTTTCGTGCAAAACGGAAAGCGAAAGAAGCAGCTGGATCGGCTATTTCACCAGCGCCAAATCCAACTTGGGCCGGAAGTTGCAAGTCACAGACCCGTACGAGGTCAAGATCATTTCCAATACGTGCTTTGCCTATGAGTTTAGCAACCGGGTGCAAAAATTGCCAATTTGTGTTTTATTTGATCCGATATATGCCGCCTGCATGGACTCGGTGCAAAAGATGAACCAGCTACACCTCATTCCCGACTTGTACAACAACGACAATGCAAGAAACCACGTCAGTTTCAGCCGGGTGCAGTGCGTGTGTTCGTTTGAGTACAAGGGATTCAAGTACAACCTCGTTGGTCTCGATGGCGGGATGTACTGCTGCGAGTCGCGAAGCCGATGGAAGAAAATCATTGCCGGGGCCGATTTCACCAAGATCCACGTTGACACTGAGATTGGCATTGTTGTTGTATTGAACGACAAGCATCTCAAGTGGTACCTCATCCACCAAATCATCAATGTGTACACGTTGACAAAGACTGAGCTAACGAGCCATGCGATTTCCCGGGAGCAGGTTTTGTTCTTTTCCGTGGGCCGCCACAAGAACATGACCATGTTGTTTTACGCCAAGAGGAAAAACACCGGCACAACCAACTTTAAAGTCTTGATCCCCGAGACCGATAACCAGGGGGTGTTTAGCCGGTTCAAAGATACCAGCAAGTTTTACATCCAGGCCGACTGTTTTGGAATATCCATATTCAACTCGTCGTTTGTTGTTCACACCAACAAGGGGTTTGAGATTCTCGAGTTGGACAAGCTACATCCAAGGTCGGTGCCCGACTTGCCGTTGCCGGACGAGACCAAAAAGAAGGTTGATCCGTATGGCAAGAAGACGGCCATGGACGAGGTCGAAACCATACGCCGGTTGGTGAATGCAAATATCAAACCGATGGGGATGTTCAAGTTGAGCAACAATTCTGAGTTTTTGTTGGTGTACAGCGACTTTGCCGTGTTTATCAACAAGCACGGCAAGCTCTCGAGGTTCTCGGTGTTGGTGTTTGAGTATCGGGCCAAGTCGATCCAGTTTGAGAATAACCATTTGTTTCTCGTGTGCGAAGAGGCCATCGAGGTGTGGTCAATTAGCGATTTCGTCAAGGGCTCCAACAAGCTTGCACAAGTCATTACTGGAAAAGATATACGGTTGGTGTCTGACGAGGAGGTTGCGATTGCCATGGCCAACCCTATGGTGCCAGGCTTACAGTTGGTGTTTAAGTTGGTGCCCCGTCGACAGTAGGGGGGTCAACAGTAGGGGTGGTCGACAGTAGGGGCGGTTGACAGTAGAGGCGGTGGAGAGTTTGTTGAAAGAGAGGGAACAAGAGGACCAGATGCTTGAATGGGGACGCTTGCACTGTGTCTGTTTAGGAAATATAGAAGAAAACGTGTCACGCATACACACACGCATACACACACACACTGGTACTCCGGTAGACCAAAACTACCAGTACTGCCACGGTCGTTGTCCATGACAACCATGTTTCTTACTGCTGAGAGCGTGTGGTGCAGCAGCAACGGAACAATTGGATATTTTTCCGTGCGGGATGGGAGCAGCACGGAAATCAGTGGGGGTACTGTTGTACGGCCAGCCCTCCTCCTCCTCCTCCTCCTCCTCTTCGTCTGTGTCCCTGCTTTGCTTGCACACCAATGTACACTCTCCTCTCCTGCTTCAACTCCGCTCTCCACTCCCCTGTCCTGTATTCCCAAGCTTTTTGTATACAACTTTTTTTTTTTTCAGGAGCACACCTCCGCTCTTTGTGATAATAAGCCCGAGGCTGATTTTTTGGTGCGTTTCCCCCCGCAGCAAAGTTCAACTTTTCCTCCCCACATACATAAAGTAGTGGAGATCCCCAGAAAGAAAGCAAACAAGAAAGAAGCATCTCTTTACGTACACACACAGACAGACACACAGACACATATACATTCATCATGGTAGACTTTAACGTTCAGGGCAAGATTGCTGTCATCACAGGAGGAACCCGCGGGTTGGGTCTCCAATGCGGAGAGGCATTGGTGCTCAACGGCGCTTCGGTTGTGGCCATCACATCAAGAAAAGCCAAGGCATGCGAAGAGGCAAAGCGGCACTTGGAACAGTTGGCCGCCGACAATGGCAAGAGCTGCCGGATTATTGCAATTGCTGCTGATCTTGCCGACGAGAAACAGTGCGAAAACTTTTACGAGAATGTGGCCAAGCAAGTTGACAAGGTGGACATTTTGATTGCCAATGCCGGCGCTACTTGGGGTGCTCCCTTGGAGGACCACCCGGTTTCCGCGGTGAGAAAGGTTCTTGACTTGAACGTCACTGCGGTGTTTCACACCATCAAGTTGTTTGCCTCCTTGTTGGAACGTGCCGGGACCCCGCAAGACCCAGCCAGAATCATTATAATGTCCTCAATCATTGGGTTTACGACAAATAGTTCTGGGGGTGTATATGGCTACTTGGCATCAAAGGCTGCTGTCTCGCACTTGAGCAAGAACTTGGCGGTCCAGTTTGGCCCCAGACACATCAATGTCAACTCAATTGCCCCTGGGTTCTTCCCCACAAAGATGTCCAATGGGGTCATTGAGGCCGCTGGAGAAATCCTCACCTCAACCAATCCCAGGGGCCGGTTGGGTGAAAAGGAGGATTTGCAAAACTTGTTGATCTTTTTGTGTGCCAAGCAGTCCAACTACCTCAATGGTGCCGTCATCCCAATCGACGGCGGCGCCCATTTAAACCTGCCAGCAAGCCACTTTTAAAGGAGTATAGCGAGTTTGAATGAAATTGTATCCAAAAATAAGGGGAGTATAACTGTAGAGAGAAAAGGCTGCTGCTGCTGCTGCTGCTGTTGTGGACAAATAGGGGCGGCAACAAAAAAGACACATTGGGGGTAGTTGTGCTAGAGCACCCATCGTCCAAGGCGAGGTCTAGTTTGTCAAGTAACTCGTGAATGGTCTGGTGGCCCTGGCATTGAACATTGAATCAGCTCTCACACCTGGTGCACATGCATCCCGCTTTCGCGCTTCCCCCCAACAAAAACACCAACCTTCTCCTTCTCTTTCTCCTCTAGACATCACCCCCCTTTTGAAAACACCTGCAATGGCACATGTTACTATTGTCACCGGCGCATCCAGAGGTATGTATGGCGCCAACAAAAAACACTTTGCTCAAACAGACACTGACTCCAGCAGGCATTGGAAGGGCAATTGTTGACATTCTCTTGCAAGACCCCTCCAACAAGGTGGTTGCTGTCGCCAGAACCCAATCTGCATTAGAATCACTCGAGCAAAAGTATGGCAAAGACAGGGTCGGAGTCGTGGCGGGCGACATCACGGACCCCTTGACATCCAAGCGGGCCGTTGACTTGGCCGAGTCCCAGTTTGGCCAGCTCAACTCTGTCATTGCCAACGCCGGGGTGTTGGAACCTGTGGGTCCTATAGACAAGCACGACATTGAGGCATGGAAGAAACTCTATGACATCAACTTCTTTTCCGTGGTTGAGTTGATCCAGCAAGCCTTACCCGCGTTACGAAAGTCCAAGGGGAACTTTATTGCCGTGTCGTCGGGGGCAGCCACAAAGGCATACAGTGGCTGGCACGCCTACGGAAGCTCCAAAGCCGCACTCAACCACTTGATTCAGTCCTTGGCCGCTGAAGAAGAAGGCAAAAGCGTACATGCAATTGCCATTGCCCCCGGCGTCGTCGACACTGAAATGCAAGCCGATATCCGGGAAAAGTTTGGCAAAGATATGAGCAAAGAGGGGTTGCAGAGGTTTGTGGACTTGTACGAGAACAAGCAGTTGGCGCCGCCAGAAGAGCCAGCCACTGTGCTTGCCAATTTGGCATTGAAAGGCTGGGCCAGCGATATCAATGGCCACTTTTTAAGGTACAATGACAATGTATTGAAAAGTTATCAGTAAATAGTGTATAGGCTGTACTACGCCAATAAATGGAGAGTGAAAAAAAATGAATAAAACCCACACAGCAAAAGAAAGAAAGAAAGAAAGAAAAAAAAAAAAACGTCTGTGAATCCAAACTATTACCACCACCACCATCACGACCCATGTTTAGATCGACGTCGAGGCACTTGGCCAGAAGCTTGGCCAGACCATTGAACAAGAGGTTCCAATCAACCATCCCTACTCAGCCGAAATCGAGCAACGCATTGCTCTACGCGTTGGCAGGTACCGGTGTTGGCGCGTTGGCCTACTCCGCTTACACCTACGCCACGAGCGAAGCGGCCGGGACAGCCGCCCCGGCATTCAAGGACGGCCAAATATCGGTGATTTTTGTTCTTGGCGGTCCGGGGTCTGGCAAGGGAACGCAGTCTGAAAAGTTGGTCAAAGACTACAAGTTTGTGCACTTGTCGGCCGGCGACTTGCTCCGGGCGGAGCAAAACAGACCGGGGTCTGAATTTGGCGAGTTGATTGCCAACTGTATCAAAGAAGGGGTGATTGTTCCCCAAGAAGTTACCGTTGCGTTGTTGAAAAACGCCATTATGGAAAACTTTAGCAACGGGTCTACCAAGTTTTTGATAGACGGGTTCCCGCGCAAGCTTGACCAAGCCGCCACCTTTGAAAACACCATTGCCAAATCTGCGTTTACGTTGTTTTTTGAATGCCCCGAACAGGTCATGTTGGCGAGGTTGTTGGAAAGAGGCAAGTCGAGCGGCAGAAGCGACGACAATGTCGAGAGCATCAAAAAGAGATTCAGAACGTTTGTCGACGTTTCCATGCCCGTTGTCGACCATTTTGAAAAGCAGGGCAAGGTGGTGACTGTGAGGTGTGACGAGCCAGTAGACAGTGTTTACTCGCACGTCAAGGCGGCATTGACAGAAAGGGGGGTTGTTGGACCAAACTAGAGGGGACAAACTAGGGGGACAAACTAGAGGGGACAAAACTAGAGGGGCGTAACTAGAGGGGACAAAACTAGAGGGGCGTAATTAGAGGGGGGCAAGAGGAGTACAAGAGGGGGACACTGATTATTTAGATTGTATCAGCCACTAAAGCCAGTCATTTATCTTATCCCACCAATGGTCAGTACGAAATTTGCATCTTGTCAAGCAGTCATGTGACACAAGGCTTGACAAGAAGAGACAAAGTAAAGTAAAAAAGAAAACAAAACAAAAAAGAAAACAAAACAAAAAAAAAAAACAGGACCTCCATCAACAAGCACTCAAACCCCACCACTTGCAACACACCTGTCGTCCACCATGTCTATAACAAACACGGGATTGCCACCGATGTGGGCTATCCGCGTGTCAAGGACCCACAACAAAGAGTATTTTTTAAACCTTTCCACCAAGGAGTCATCGT
Organism: Zhuliangozyma blackwelliae; assembly: GCA_030579015.1. NCBI lineage: Eukaryota > Fungi > Ascomycota > Pichiomycetes > Serinales > Debaryomycetaceae > Zhuliangozyma > Zhuliangozyma blackwelliae. The sequence continues at coordinate 18,500 of JAKTZW010000017.1, read as the reverse complement.
GGGAAGCACCATACGGGACTGACGAGAAGGCGTTGGAAGAGTACCTCGCCAAATTCCGAGCCAATGGTAACAAGCCAGTGGTCAATGCCGACGGCAAGGTCAGAATATCGCATTTGTTGGTCAAAAACAACACGTCTCGTAAACCCAGGTCGTGGAAATCGCCCGATGGCATCACCATCTCTCGCGACGAGTCCATCCAAATCTTGAAGAAACACCTTGCGCGCATACTCAACGGCGAAGTGAAATTGAGCGAGTTGGCTGAAACCGAGAGCGACGACTCTTCACACGTACATGGAGGCGACTTGGGCTACTTTGGTAAAGGACAGATGCACCCTCCGTTCGAAGCGGCCGCCTTTAGCTTGAATGTTGGCGAGATCAGCGACATTGTTGAAACGGATTCGGGCATGCACATTCTTCAAAGAACGGGGTAGGGGCCAGGCAGTGTGAATGGACACAATGTTAGCAAGTTAAAAAGTAAAAAAAAAAATAGGTAAAGAGGAATAAAATGAACAGAATGGACAGAATGAACAGAATGAACAGAAGGAATGCGCTTGCAAACACGGCTCTCTCTCTATCGTTGTGTGGCATTTTGGTTGAACCCGTCTGGAGAAGTGGCTCTGCGGAACACAAAGCTGCACCAGGGCTCGGGGTATGACCTGTTCTTTTTTCCTCTCTCTCTTCTGTCATGGACGCTCACAGACACACACGCACACATTCCCACATTCCCATACTACTCTCCCGCATACCTGCTGTAGTAGCCTCCAGTCAGACTTAGACCTCCCTTGGAGATACAATTGCCCCTTTTAGTGACATGTTTCTCACCAAACTTGCCCTTCGAGGCCCCTTGGCAGCGAGGCAGACGGGCTCAACAAAACTGCTTTTGCGCCGACTTCAAAGTTTGGCAGGGCACGTCTCTCGGCAATGCCGTCCCCGTATAAATGGAGCGGAATTGCCACCTTTGAAAAATTCCCCATTCATTTCCTTCACCACCACCACCATCCGACATTGCTATACCATGTGTCAGCATCATAATTCTGCTGGGTCGACTGTTGTCCAGGATAGAGAAGTATTGCCAACCAATGTCAAGCCATTGCACTACGATTTGACGTTGGAGCCCTTGTTTGACACGTTCAAGTTTAATGGAGAAGAAACAATCGATTTCCAAGTCAACGAGAGGACCGACTACATCACGTTGAACTCGTTGGAGATTGAAATCAAGGAAGCCAAGATTGACGAGGTTCCAATCAAGGACATCACCTTCAACACCGACCAGCAAACTGTCACGTTCAAGTTTGACGACCATTTGACCCAGGGCTCCCAGGCACAATTGCACATCAAGTTTGTCGGCGACTTGAACGACAAGATGGCCGGTTTCTACCGGTCCTCGTACCAGGAAGACGGCAAGACAAAGTACTTGGCCACGACCCAAATGGAGCCTACCGACTGTCGCCGGGCGTTTCCATCGTACGACGAACCAAGTGCCAAGGCAAAGTTCACCATCCACTTGATCGCCAACAGGGACTTGGTTTGCTTATCCAACATGGACGAGAAGGAGACCGAATTGGTTGGCGAGCACAAAAAGAAGGTCACCTTCAACACCACCCCCTTGATGTCCACCTACCTCGTGGCTTTCATTGTGGGCGACTTGAAGCACGTTTCAAACAACGACTACCGTGTCCCCATCAAGGTGTGGGCCACCCCAGGGTCCGAGCACTTGGGCCAGTACTCGGCCGACATTGCCGCCAAGACTTTGGCTTTCTTTGACAAGAAGTTTGATATCCCCTACCCATTGCCCAAGTGTGACATGGTTGCCATCCACGACTTTTCCGCTGGCGCCATGGAAAACTTTGGCTTGATCACGTACAGGACGGTTGACTTGTTGTTGGACCCAGAGAACAGCAACGTCAACACCAAGCAGAGGGTCACCGAGGTTGTGATGCACGAGTTGGCCCACCAGTGGTTTGGCAACTTGGTCACCATGGACTTTTGGGACGGGTTGTGGCTCAACGAGGGCTTTGCCACTTGGATGTCGTGGTATGCCTGCGACTCGTTGTACCCCGACTGGAAGGTTTGGGAGTCTTATGTCTCTGACTCTTTGCAGCACGCGTTGACCTTGGACGCGTTGAGAGCGTCGCACCCGATCGAAGTGCCGGTAAAGAGAGCCGATGAGATCAACCAAATCTTTGACGCCATTTCGTACTCCAAGGGCTCCTCCTTGTTGAAGATGATTTCAAGATGGTTGGGCGAAGACGTGTTTATCAAGGGGGTCTCGAACTACTTGAAGAAACACAAGTGGGGCAACACCAAGACTTCTGACTTGTGGGAGGCATTGAGCGAAGTTTCCGGCAAGGATGTGGTCCAAGTCATGGACATCTGGACCAAAAACATTGGGTTCCCCGTCGTCAAGGTTGAAGAAAAGGACGGCGAAATCAAGGTTACTCAAAACCGGTTCTTGGCCACCGGCGATGTCAAGGCAGAGGAAGACAAGGTCTTGTACCCCGTGTTTTTGGGGTTGAAGACCACGGGGGGCATTGACGAGTCTTTGACTTTGGACTCCAGGTCCAAGACTCTTCAGTTGCCAACCAAGGACGACTTTTTCAAAATCAACGGAGACCAAGCTGGTATTTACCGCACTGCGTATGAGGCTTCGCGTTGGACCAAGTTGGGACAGGCTGGTGTTGACGGTAAGCTTTCTGTTGAGGACAGGGTTGGGTTGGTTGCCGACGCGGGATCTTTGGCATCCTCCGGGTTCATCACCACCTCGAGCTTGCTCGACTTGGTCAAGTCGTGGTCCAAGGAGTCCAACTACGTTGTGTGGGACGAGATATTGACCAGAATTGGCTCCATCAAGGCCGCTCTCATGTTTGAGGACGACGCAACCAAGAACGCTTTGAAGGTGTTTACCAGGGATTTGATTCGCGACAAGTCCAACGAGATTGGCTGGGAGTTTTCCGAATCCGATTCCTTTGCCGACCAGCAGTTGAAGTCGTCGTTGTTTGCCTCTGCTGCCAACGCCGACGACCCAAAGGCAGTCCAATACGCCGAGAAGGCGTTTGCGGCTTTCGTTGCCGGCGACAAAAAGGCCATCCACCCCAACTTGAGGGCTTCCATCTTTAATGTTGTTGCCAAGAACGGCGACGAAAAGATTTTCAACGACTTGTTCAACATTTACAGAAACCCGCTGTCTGTTGAAGAAAAGATTGCTGCGTTGAGGGCCTTTGGAAGGTTTGAAGACGCCAAGATCTTGGACAAGGTTACCGATTTGTTGTTGCAGCCAGACATTGTCAAGCAGCAAGATATCTACATTCCCATGCAGGGCTTGAGGGCTCACGAGGTTGGTGTGAACAAGTTGTGGGAATGGTTGAGCGCCAACTGGGATAAGGTGTACGAGTTGTTGCCACCTGGGTTGTCCATGTTGGGATCCGTTGTCACGCTCGCCACGTCCGGGTTCACCAAGGAGGAGCAAAAGAAACAGGTTGAAGAGTTTTTCGCCACAAAGAACACCAAGGGCTTTGACCAGGGGTTGGCCCAATCTTTGGACATCATCACCGCCAAGGGCAAGTGGGCTTCGCGTGACGCCAAGAGCATCTATGAATGGCTCTCTACAAACGGCTACACCAAGTAGTTTGGATATACTCCTCTATCTAGCCATGTTTTGCTTTTATATCTAGCTATCGTCTAATTGTGATTTCACGGTGCAAGTACCCAATGTGGAAATCTCTACTGGCCACCAAGTCATCCCCAAACCCGCGCCCGTCTCTCAATGTCTTGTCGGCTGGGAATAGTAAATCCTCTTTGTCTGACTTGACAAAGGAGCACCTCTCAGTGTAGTACTCGACCAAGCCGTGCTCAACAATAACGTCGCTATGGATAACAACCGATTCAAAGTCTTTCAATGCCCCCTGCCTGGAAAACAACCCAAATCTCTCCTCGTCCAACAAGCAGTTGTCAATGATATAGTCCAAAAACAAAGAGGCGCTGTTTCTCATAAACGAAGTGAAGCACGTCAAGCCAATTTCCTTGACCTGGAAAGACGCCGGCGTAGTTTCATGGAACTGCTTAAACCCCACGCTTGTCAAGGCACGGCCAATCACGTCATCGTTCAACTCGAAATCGGCATCGGCGACGCGTATCCTTGCCTCGCCCAACCCGTTGAGGTCGAAAAGGGGTCGGTACTTTTCAGGAATATCGCACAGAAACGCCCCGTTGAGGTTACTGGAGTCGGATTTAAAGTCACGCAGGTACCCCTCGCATTCTTGGAGCTTTTCAAATGTGTTTTTGGGCCCAAGGAGCAAGTACAAGCAGATTTCGTCTGTGGGGCCAATCGCAAGGTCTTGGAGAATGGTTTCGTTGTTTCTGATTCGTGGCGTACGGATGATTCCGAACTTGTAGCGCGGCTTGTCGTAGGATCTATTTATCAACCTCCTTAAGCTGTCAAAGCGGGAAGACGGACCAGGCGCATGGATCCAGGCGTAGGGCAAAACAAGCACTTCAAACGTCATTGTTGAGTTGGAAGGCCAAAACAAAAAAAAAAACAAAAAGAAATCAAGAAAGTAACAAAAAGGGTTTAGCTGCTGGTGCTGCTGGTGCTGTTGCTGGTGCTGCAAAATGACTCATGCAGTATCTATACGCTATGGAATGTCACCTATGTGCATGAACCTTAAAATAATCATAAACTGGTCCTCCTCGTATGGGAACATGTTTCTAAACTTGGCCACATGTTTCCACCTCTTTGAGTTCATTCTTTTTAAATCGCGATACAACCGGTCCCACAAATGAGCACCCCCAATGTTTGCCTTCACTTCTGCAGCAGTCACATCACACTCAGCCAGTTCCGGGAACGGGTCGACCCCGCCTTGGCGTTGCTGGTGAAGCGCCCAGATCAAAATATGGCCAAAGTAGGACAAGACAGAATAGTCAAAGCTGTTCTGGTGGATTTCCTTCTCGGACGGCGTGAGCCTGGTCCGAGTCGTTTCCAAGTTGATCTCGTTGTAGCCACCAAACATCTCCAAAACATCGGGAAACTGCTTGACCGTGTTCTTGTACCCCTGTGACTCGTGCATTGCCACATTGATGCACAAAATCACAAACACTCGTTTGGTTTCGGCATCCCCAAACAACAGAGCCTCGTGCCTGGCGACAAACTTGATGGCGGTGGACGCATACTTTGATACTGACGACGACGTCATCAAAGTCTTGATCTTTACGTCGGACAAATCCGCCTGGAGAATTTGCTGGTGCGAAAAGCCAATGATGGACCTAATAGGCTGGATCTCGGGCAACGTGTCCGAAAGCTTGTTGGTGGCCAACCTCGTTGGCCGGAGCATAATGTCAAAGGGGTTGGAATCGGTCGAGGCGTCGCTGGTTATTGGACTGGAACTTTCGGGAGACTTGGCCCTACCCAGCTCGACTGTCCTTCTCCTTTGTTCCACTTCCTTGGCTTGAGGTGGGGTGTCGGTTGCTTTGGTTTCTACCTCTCCCGTCTCTGTTTGCTGGCAGATTATGTTAGTTATCTCTTCCTTATGGCTCGTTTCAAAACACATACTACCATTGTCTTTGGCGCCGTTGGCCTCGGCAAAAGGAGAATTGGTGGAGCCGGTGGTGTCATTTGCTTCGTCAGCACCAGGTGCCACTGTGGCATTTGAATGCTTTTGCTCGTGGTGCTGCAGTGGCACTTTTCCATTCAAATGACCAACTTCATTCGACTCTGTTTTGTTCTTGTTCTTGCGTTGTGTCGCCTTTTTTGACTTTGATGGAACCTTTTCTTTTCCAGGAAGCGGATCGCGTTCGCCTTGCTCAACTTCAGCTTTAACCCCAGCTTCAATCCCAACCTCAACCTCAACCTCAACTACACCCTCAACATCCTTCCCCTGGGTTTCCCCCTCCCCCTCGTCCCCCTCCCCTTCCTTCTTGCTCCTTTTCCTATGCCTTTTCCTCTTTGGCTTTTCAACATTCTCGGGGTGCTCACTCAAGCTCGACACAAGCACCTTGCTCATTGTATCGGCAGAAATATCTCCTTCGTCCTGTTCTTGAGGAGCACTTTTGGGCTCTTTACTCCTTTTTTCAGGGTCTTTACTCCTTCTTTCGGTGTCTTTGCTCCTTCTTTCGGTGTCTTTGCTCCTTCTTTCGGTGTATTTGCTCCTTCTTTCAGACTCTTTGCTCCCTCTTTCTGTCTCTTTACTCTTTCTCTCTGTCTCTCTGCTCCTTCTCTCTGTCTCTTTGCTCCTTCTTTCAGAATCTTTGCTCCTTCTCTCTGTCTCTCTGCCCCCTCTTTCAGGTTCTTTGCTCCCTCTTTCTGTCTCTTTACTCCTTCTCTCTGTCTCTTTACCCCTTCTCTCTGTCTCTCTGCTCCTTCTCTCTGTCTCTCCGCTCCCTCTTTCTATCTCTTTACTCCCTCCTTCAGGCTCTTTGCTCCTTCCTTTGCTGCTTTTCTTTCTTGGCTTGGACTTGGTCTCGGTCTCAGCCCCTGCAGACGATGATGGCAATGAGCCCGACTCTGATAAATTGCTCAATTCCTCGTTGGACGCGCTTGCCAGGCCGGGACTTGCCTTCTTTATGTTTTTCTTTGCCTTTGTTTTCTTTTTTGTCGGCGTCAACAGGACGGTGTTGTTGGGATTGTCCTCGCAACCACCGCCTGGGCTTGGGGTTCGCTTTTGTTGACCACCGCCTCTTTCCCCGCGCTCTTTAGTTGCATGGTGGCTTTTCTTTACTGGTTTATCCCCATCGTCTTCATTGTCGTCACTGGAAAAGTTGAGCTCCTCGAGATCCTTGGCGACATCGGCCACGGTAAACGTTTGTTGCTTCTTGGGCCTTGAGCTCGACTTTGGCCTCCCGGACTTTTTACTAAACGAGTCGGAGATAATAACCTCGGGATACGACACGGTGGGCGTGAAGACCTCCTCGTGCGCTGGCACTCTATTGGTTAGCAAGTAGTCAAGGTCGTTTTCAAAGTCTTGCTTCTCTTGAACTTCAGGGGCAGGTGAGCCCGATATGGGGTCAACGGTTTCCACTGGAACGGACACAACAGGGGTTACGGCGTGCTTCATATTAAGTGTCCCCGTTATCCTTTTAAGAAATGGTGGTTGATGATTGGTGTTGGCTGGTGGTGTGTGGATCTCCACGGCGCGTTGGAAATTTTTCTCGAGACACACTTTATTAAATGTGTGCTTTGCAATCCACCTTTTCATGGCACCACCACCACCACTACCACCACCACCACCATGCTAGGAGACAAATGTATAACTTTACTTGTTTATTTTGAAAGAATATTTATATGATATAAAAATCTTTGGCCTATTCATCAAAATGGCTATTTTCAACTAAATGCGCTTAGAAGGAAGCAACAAAGTCTTGAGTGACAGTCTTCAACTTGGCCAATTGGTCCTTGCTCAATTCACCCTCAATCTTGATGGCGTCCAAGATTTCAGTTTCGTTGGACTTCAAGTGGGCCATAAAGGCTTCTTCGAATTCACCAATTCTGTCAAGAGCAACGTTGTCCAAGAAACCATTGACACCAGCGAAAATCAATGGAACTTGTTCTTCGGCAGCCAATGGACTGTATTGCTTCTGCTTCAACAACTGGGTCAATCTCTCACCTCTGTTCAAGGTTTGCTTGGTGGAGGCATCCAAGTCGGAACCGAATTGAGCGAAAGCAGCAACTTCTCTGTACTGAGCCAAGAACAACTTCAACGAACCGGCAACTTGCTTCATGGCCTTGACCTGAGCAGCGGAACCGACACGAGAGACGGACAAACCAACGTTAATGGCTGGTCTGATACCCTTGTAAAACAATTCAGCTTCCAAAAAGATTTGACCATCGGTGATGGAAATGACATTGGTTGGAATATAAGCCGAGACATCACCACCTTGGGTTTCAATCACGGGCAAGGCGGTCAAAGAACCACCGCCATAAGCGTCAGACATCTTGGCGGCTCTTTCCAACAATCTCGAGTGCAAGTAGAAAACATCACCAGGGTAAGCTTCTCTACCAGGTGGACGTCTCAACAACAAAGACAATTGACGGTAGGCAACAGCTTGCTTGGACAAGTCATCGTACACAATCAAGGCGTGTCTGCCATTGTCTCTGAACCATTCACCAATGGCACAGGCAGTGAAGGGGGCAATGTATTGCAATGGAGCAGCCTCGGAAGCGGTGGCGGCAACAATGACAGAGTATTTAAGAGCATCGTGCTGCTCCAAGGTCTGGACCAATTGGGCAACGGTGGATCTCTTTTGGCCAACGGCAACGTAGACACAGTACAACTTCTTCTTTTCGTCGGCACCGTTGTTCCATCTCTTTTGGTTCAAGATGGCGTCCAAAGCGACAGCAGTCTTACCGGTTTGTCTGTCACCAATAATCAACTCTCTTTGGCCTCTACCAATTGGGACCAAAGCGTCAACAGACTTCAAACCAGTTTGCATTGGCTCGTGGACGGATCTTCTTGGCAAGATACCTGGAGCCTTGACTTGGGCTCTGGAAGAAGACGAGGCATTGATTGGACCCTTGCCGTCGATTGGGAGACCCAAACCGTCAACAACTCTACCCAAAAGTTCAGGACCAATAGGAACAGAGACAATCTGACCGGTTCTCTTGACGGTTTCACCTTCCTTGACCAATCTGTCGGAGCCAAACAACACAACACCAACTTGGTCGGCTTCCAAGTTCAAAGCCATACCCTTGGCGCCGGAGGCGAATTCAACCAACTCTTCAGCCTGGATGTTGTTCAAACCGAAAATACGAGCGATACCATCACTAGCGACATTGTTAGTATACTTTGTTGTTGACGTGGTGGTGGTGGTGGCACTGCTGCTGCTGGTGGCTGTCGCTGTCTTTGTCTATTCGTTGTCTTTGTCGTTGTCAATGTTGTGGCGCAGTCGTGTACCTTGCAAATTTTTGGCCAATGAAAAGCGGCAAAAAATTTTCAGACATCCGAGACTAGACAGGACAGGGTACCCAGCAGAGGGGGAGTATAGCTAATAAACACATACCCAACGGATAAAACTCTACCGGTTTCGTTCAAGTTGGCTTCGTCAGAAACACCTCTGATTCTTTCTTCCAAAATGGAGGAGACTTCGGTAGGAGCAGCCTTGGCAGAGGCAAATCTCTGAACAGTGAAAGCTGGACGAGCCTGTGGTTGTTAGTATGACGTGTGGCAAAAAAAAAAAGGGAAAGCGAGCCACTAGGTTAAGCGTAGTGATGAGCAATAGGCGGGCGGAGCATGTATGTGCATCCTTGCGAGCAGGAGTCCTTGTCAATTGTGCCGGATCCCGGTGTTTGAGCTTGAAATCAGTCAAGAAATCTCTCGTTCCTCATTAAGCTTGCAATTGTGCCGTCTCCAATTGACTCTGGCGGTGGTGGTAGCATTGCTTGCTCTTGTTATCCCCTTCAATTGTTTCATGTCTACATCTCTGGTTTCTATTCCTGGCACATTCGTCCTCTTTTTGTTCTTCTTGTTCTTCTTCTTTTGCTCTCCCCCATTGGCTTCTCTCGACATTGATACTAGTGGTTCATGTGGTGATTCAATACATACAACTCTCAAAGATCTAGCAGCGACGGTGGCTGACCTAGCAGCAGTACGCAATGAACGAGCTGACAACATTGTTTAGGATGAATTCAGTGTGTGCTATGAAAGGGGAAAAGAAAGAAAGTTGTTGAAAAAAATTTTGTATGGGAGAGAAAAGCGTGCAGTGCAAGAGAGCGAGAGAGTTGGTGTGTGTGCGTGGGTGTGTTTGAAATGCGCCAGTATGGGTGTCTCGCCCACAATGCGAAATGTCTCTCTCGATTTTATTGGCGAGCAGAGCGAGAGAGAGAAAAAACCGGTTTGGGCTTTTTGGCAATATACTGGGGGAGAAAAAAGGAAAAGAAAAAAAACTCGCCCGGGGCCGCAATGTGATTGGTCGGTGGCTGGTGCGAGGAGGGTAACCCAAAGGGTGGGAGAGAAAAAAAAAAAAAAGAAGGAGTTAGTCACGTGAGAACATTGAAAGGGAAAGAAAGCCGGTCTATCCCCCCCCCACGGTGAAAGGTTGGGACTTGTAAAGTGCTGGTGACTGTAATAATGGCCAGTGATGCAAATAAAGTGTCAGTTTGGGGACAGCATGTTGAAAGTGGTGAGCGACAGTTGGTGATACCCCCTTGTTAATTGGCAGCAGCTGGCGGTGGGTCGTGGGGCAAAGGTCGATGGTGAGGCAAAGGTCGATGGTGAGGCAAAGGTCGATGGTGAGGCAAAGGTCGATGGTGAGGCAAAGGCCGATGGTGGACGTACGGTTGAGTCACTGAAAAAGGACTCGCCCCCCTTTTTGTATCGCTGCATGCAGATGTTTTCTTTCTTGCTGGGTGTGTTGGCAACAGCAGTCCAGGTAGTGGTGCCTGTGTAAGGTATCACCTGGTAGCGTCGTTTACCTATTCAAAATGGTGTAGGAAAAAAAAAAATTTTCGAGCTTCAACAAATCATTTGTAACCAGCCAGATGTTGAGCCGATTCACCAGACGCAATGTGTTTTGCGGCGCACAGGGCATGGCAAGGAGGTACTTGGCCACTGGACCAGACGACAAAAGCAGCAAGACCACGGTGAACTTGGCTGACATTTTCAGTCGAATTGACAAGGTTGCCGAACAAATGGCTGAGGAAAAGAAGGAAAGGGAAGCCAAGAGGATGACGAGAGATTTGGGACCCAGGAGAATTAGAGGTGAAGGCGAAGGGCCAAGGAGATATGAAACCAGGGACCACCAAAAGAGAGAGGGCCAGACAAGGAAGTTTGAAGGTGGAGACCAACCAAAAAGGTTTACTCCGAGACAAGATGGAGACCAACCGAGACGGTTCAACAACAATAACCAAAAGAGCTCTAGTCCCGGACAAGGTGGCGGTAGACCAAGGTTTGACAGCGGTAGACCAAGGTTTGACAGCGGTAGACCAAGGTTTGACAACAAGGCTGAACCACAGAAATCATTGGAGGTCAACTTGAAGAAAGCCGCGGCCACATTGTCGGGCGACTTTACCCTTGCTGATCTTGACGCGAGTGGGTTTGGCGTGCAATCCCAAAGACGTCGTGCCGTGGGACCCGGTAGACTGCCACAAAGAACCGGCGGCAGACCGCCGCCAAGGGACGCTGGGCGTGCACCTAGCGAAGGCGGTGCCCCACCCACCGGCAATCGAGCTTCCACGCAAGCAGCAAGAACGCCATTCCAAAGACGAGGCGGCGATGCCACTTTTGGGGCCCCGGCCCGGGGCCGCGATTTCACCAAAAAGACCAAAACAGTGGCGCCAGCAATCCAGTCGAAAAAGCTCACCACCGAGTTTATGACGCCCAAGCTTACTCCTGAGCATTTCTTTTATGGCAAGGTTGTGAGTGCCAACACGTCCTTTAGCTCGAGAGTGGCGTCGGTGGCCAAGCTCACGTTGAAGGAGTCCAAGTACCCGTACATGTTGCCCAAGCACATTATTGACTCTGCCCCTGAGGGAGGCGTCAACAAGTTTGTGTTGCACAAGAACTGGACCTTGAAGGTGCGGCCCGGCAAGTTGGCCGAAAAGGTGAAGAAGGTTGTTTACGGCCAAGTTGACCCGATCCAAGTGGGAAGTGAACAGAGCGAGGTGGCCAAGTTCACCAGCAGTGAGTTGATGAAGAATGGCAGCTTGAACGTGACGCAAAGACAATTTATCTATGACATTGTCGAAGGCAAAGTGCCCATGAGGGAACTTTTGCGTGATGCTCCGTGGAGAAAGTAGTAGAAGCAGGTTTTTTGTATATAGCGAATAAGATGGGTGGAGGGGAAACTTGTAAGTTGTGCGGATATGGTATATCCGTGATAAGGTGGGGGGTGTCTATTTCCTTTGTTTTTTTTTTCGCAACTTTTTGGGGGTAATTTGAACCAAAAGGTGGGAATGTTTTGGGCACAGTCACGTATACGGCTGAGAACAAAGCGTATCGTTAAAAGACCACGGCGTGTGACGTGTACATGATTTGGTACTACTACTCCATATTTAAACAGTGAATGGTGGTGGGGGGAGGAAGGGAATTACATGCTTCGTTACATTGTAACGCCCAAAGGGTGCACTTCCGATCCATTCTCCCCCTCACTATGCCCCGCCTTTCACTGATATGTCAGCACCGCCGGAAAGAGAAGAAAAAAAAAGAAAAATCACCGGAAAAGGAGAGGGGGGGGGGGGGAACACGAAACTGTAGCCACACCTCGAATCACTACAGAACTTGAAGGTATACTCAGTAGACAAGGATTGCATTAAAGAATTGAAACAAACATTAAAAAAACAAAAAAAACAACGACAACAACCACAGTTGTAATGCACTAAACCATCACTTGAAAATGAAAAAAAAAACATCACAAACAAACCCAATGTATAAAGTAAAAAGTCATAACCAGCCATGTATCGGTTTCCCTTGCAGGGAAAAAGAGGGATTAGTCCCATTTCGATTTCGTTTTAAATCTTGTTGAACAATGCTCTTGTGCTTATAGTTCCTTTCACAGGGGTGGATATGTAGCTGGTTGATTCCTTGTATGATAATGCAAATGGTAAAGTGGTGGAGATAGCCAAGTATCCCAATAGCAAAGCGGCAGATGATGGGGAGGCAGGTTTCATGTGGATAGCGTACATTATAGTGGAATATGGGAGGGGGGCAGGGAAGGCCTGTGTCTTGATGTAAGGAAGTGAGAGAGAAACAAGGGGGGGGGTGAGGCGGAAAGAGGAAGGAGATTGCAAACTATTTATATCGGGAGAGGGAGCAATTGCCAGTGTTGGTTCCACAGTGGTGCAATTTTTTTAGCTATTTTTCTTTTTGTTGGTGTGGTACTGCACATAAGCCGGCGTTGTAAGGTTTCGTTTTTTTTGCAGAAGATCGGCTGATTTTTTCTCTTTTGTTGTTTGGCTTGTTGGCCCTTTGGCTTGTTGGCTTGTTGGCTTGTTGGCTTGTTGGCCCTTTGGGGTTATTGCCACACCTTGCTGGCATCAGGAGATTACTATGAGATACCACCCCTTCGTTCTCAACCAGCAGACTCTCTTGTTCTAAGAGTTGATGGCTATGGGATGATGGCAGATGACTAAGGGCAGATGACTAAGGGCCATGGGCTAAGGGCCATGGGCTAAGGGCTTACACTTTTGGTGGCATAGTCCGGTGTGCGTCAAAATGACAAGGTTCTTACTAATGTGGCAATGCAACTCTCTGTGTGTACGAGACACACAGAGAAAAAAAAAAGATATCCAGCAGATTATGCACTAAGGAACCAACGCCAACCTTGCAACTGTAATCTCAAACAGCAACTCAAGCGCATCACCTGCCTGACAAATACCCAAACCCTTCTCCGTTCATACCCGCCCCGACCCAGTCTCCACCCCCCTGTTTCCCTTTTTCCTCCACTCCACTCTGCTGCACTTGTCCCTACTCCATTCCACTCCCCTCAACTACACTCCACTACACTCTACTCCCTAAGTCATCCCTTTTTCAAACTCTATTGCATCGCATTGTCGTACCTTGTCCCACATTTCTCTCTGTTGCTGTTGCAACCCACCACCATCCTGGCCGAACTTCGCAATTGCAAATTTTTCTCAGCCCGGCCACCGCTCCCTCCCTCCTTGTTTATACAACTCATGAAAACGGAATCACGCCTGCCTGAAACCGTACACGTCTCTGAAACATAAACACGCTACACGTCTATAAATAACCAAGACGTGTTCTGAATCAGGAACCGCTGTTTCCCGATCTGGAGGGACTGTTTAGGTGTTTGGGTGTTAAGGTGTTTCTGTTTTTTTTTTTTTCTTGTCCCCTACATTGTAGCGCTCTGGCTTGAGGGCTATACGACCGTATACACAGAGAGATGATAGCACTGCTGCTATACGATATCAACAGCAGCTTTTCTGGGAAGGGGTTTTTCTTTGCTCTAGTTTCTTGTCCTTTCTGTTTACTAACTAGCTAGTCCTGCTGAACCTTGGCGTAGCTCGGCGGTCTTAATTTCCGATTCAAATATTGCACCAACCACACGGGGAACATGCTCACCACCAACACTAGCACCACCTGCCAAAAGTACGCGACGGAACCCACATACGCCAAGTCAAAGTAGTCGGGCAAGAATGGGATGGACCCGATATAGCACAAAAAGGTGACAATAATGGTGCTGGCCATAACCTTGTTCCACTTGTTGATCGAGATCCCCACCATAAAGAGCTCATTGTAAATCAAACACGAAAACGACAATGCAACCATTGCCTTAAACTTGTCCGGTAGCAATGTCTGAAACTGCTGCGAGATCAACTGGATCAAACTCCCCTGGTAGAGCGAAATGCCCACCCACATGAAAAACGTCCGGTACGACAACGACTTGCCCAATGTCAATTCCTTGTACAACTCCGGGTACAACTTTGTCAAGTGCTCGTCAATGTCGCAGTCCAACGTGAGCGAAAACACCGGCGCCATGGTGTACACCGTCGAGTACCCCACCATCAACCACCCTTGGTACAAGGCCAACGGCTCAAAGCTGGAGGCGATCGAGTAAACGGCCTGCGCCACCGAAATCAACAACCCACGATGAATGACAAACTGGCCCAACTTTGCCGATCTCTTGTACGAGTTTCGGCCGTGCCACAACAAGAGCTTCAGCAAGTAGCAAAACTGGTTGATGCTAAAGTCAGCCGCCAACGAAGCCTGCTTACCTTCCTTACCAACAATGCCCACGCCCACGTCGGCGCACTGGATCATGCTGACATCGTTGCCGCCATCACCAATACAACAAACCCGCTTGCCAGTCTTTTTTCTAATCATCACGGCAACGTCAGCCTTTTGCTGCGGCGAGCAGCGGCACGCAACCACGGCGGGGAGCCTAATCACAGCTTCAAAAAACTCGTCCGGGTAGTGTTTCATGTAGGTGGCAAGAGACTCGCCGTCAATGAGCAAACACGCATTGGGGTTGATTTTCAAATACTCCAACTGGCCCATGGCCATGTCCGGGTGGTGTAGCCGGGTCACCTGGTGAACATACTGCCCGCGCGAAATCAACCGCGCACTAATGGACACACACTTGGCCGTCTCCACTTTGTCGCCCGTCAACATCCAAATCTTGATCCCAGCATTCCGCAAAAGCTCAATCGACGTCTTGACATCATGCTGCAACTTATCCTCCACCCCGGTCAACCCGAGAAGCTCCAAATCCTGTTCGAGGTAGTAGCTAATAACCTTTTGCATGGCGCTGTCTCTGTCGTGCATCGCCAACGACGCCTTTCGGTAACTCTCCACAAATTCCTGGTACCCATTAATCTTTTTTCTGCCAATAACCAATGTACGCAACCCTTCGCGGGCCATGTTGCCCGTCTCCTCGTCTAGCCAGTCGTTCGAGTTGACAATGGATGCCATGACGGTGTCGGCCCCCTTTTGCATAAACCAAATCTCGTCCCGCGCCTTCTCCTTAACAATTATTCCCATCCGCTTGGTGTCGGAGCTAAAGGGAAAGTTGTACAAGATTTCAAACTCCAAAACCTGGTTGCTCCTCACATGCAACAACGTTATCGAGTGCCGATCACGTTTGTATAGCTTTAATCCAACAGACTCGCAAAACTTGACAATGGCAATCTCATCGGGAGACGCAGCTTGGTACGTCACTTGCGAGAATGTTGCATCCATATTGCCACCACCACCACCAGCATCATTTCCAGCATCATAATCATCATCGTCATACGTGGGGGTCACGTTGTGGCAGAGCGCCAAGGTCAAAACCAACTCGCATACACGGGCCCCCATGTCCTTCTTTTTGGCAGAGGAGCCCGCGTCCATATACCGCAACAAGCTATTCACATAGTCGGCAACAATGTCCAACGAGTCTCCCGCATAGCTAACGGTGCCCAAATGCAACTTTTTCAACTCCATGTCATTCTGCGTCAAGGTCCCCGTCTTGTCGCTGAGCAAGTACTCGATACGCCCGAGGTCTTCCGGTATGGTCGACGTGCGCACAATTGTCCCCGGTATGCTCTTGTCGTTTTGGATCTGCGAGGCATACACGGACTTGGCCAAATCTAGGTTCACTCTCAACGATACGGGTATGATGGTTGAAAACAAAATCAAGAACCGCATAATGTCGATATACCACCCGGCCAGCAACGGGAACCCCTGGGCAAACACCAACGCCACCGACAAGGCAAACACGGTGGCACACAAGATCTTGGACAAGCCGTTGATCTCGAGCTCCAACAACCCCGTCTTCACCCCGGTCATGGTTGTGTTCATTGCCTGTCTCGTCTCGATACCGGTGTAGATAACCATGCCAATAGCGGTGCCCGAGGCCAACACCGTGTTTGCCCATAGTGTCTGGTCGACGGTCAAGGCAAATGTCTCGTTAGAGGAGGGGGACCCCGAGCCAGGGTGGAAAATCAACTGGCCGTTAAAGTGGTGGATCGCCTTGGTGGGGTTCCCCACTAGCAACGACACCGAGTTGACGAGCTCCGCCGTGGTGAGCAACTTTTGCGTCACGTTGCACGCCACCCGCAACTTCCAATCGGTCTCGCCGTCGAGCTGGTCGGTTTTGATAAACGACTCTCCCGTGTGGTCGGAGGACTGCATCAAAATCATATCGGCGGGTATCCTCACGTCCTTGTGCACCCTCACCAAGTCGCCGACCCGCAAACTCTTTGCCGGCACCAACTTGGTTTCGGTGGTCAACCCACTGGTGCGGTTCAAAACCTCGTACAATTCGTGGTTCTGCTCCTTGTCACGACGGCGCCTGGCGATATCGTCGCCCGCCTCCTTCAACATTGTCACTGTCAACACAAAACCAAGGGGCACAATGTAGGACGACAAGTACCCGATTCTCAACTGGGGCACAATCTGCGACAACGCAACCACCAAAAAGTACAAGTTGAAGAAAAACTTGAACTGCTCGTATAGGATAATTGGGATAAACGTGATTGGGTTGTATTTTGCGTTGGAGATGGCGTTGGTGGGGTATATGTTGCTTGACGTTCTGTTGGTTGTCTTTGCCGAGATGAAGCGCTCATTGTTGCCCGCAGCGCCAGCAGCACCAGTAGCACCAGTAGCACCAGTATTACTGCCGTCGGCGTTTCTAAAATCGGTCCCGCCCAAAGTTTTTAGCCGGTCGTGGTCCAACTCCCGCTTGGCGCTATTGAACAAATGAACCGACTTTCTAAAGAACCGTTTGAACCGGGACGACAATGACCGCGCGGCCAAATTCAACGACGAGCTCGATGACGAGAGCGAGAGGTTATGGTTGCCATTGGCAGACGATATCAACGGCGAGCTGTCGGTCTGGTCTATTTGCTCGTCGTCCTGGTTGGAGTGCATGGTGGCCAAGGGTATAGCGCCAGCGGAACCATTGGAGGTTGCTTTGTTGGCTTGCGTGTAGGTGAATAAGTTGTTTGTGGCGCTGTGCAACGCCTTATCTAGTGAGCTGTCCAAATCATCAAAAGAGTCTCTCTCGTCAGAGAGGGAGTATCGCGTTGATGAAGACGGCATGATGGCTCTATAAGGGTGTGTGTGTGTGTGTGTGTGTGTACGCTGTTTTATCGTGTAGAAAAATCCCAGCCTCTTTTTTTTTTTTTTTTTGTTTTTCCTTCTTTTGCTTCGTGTTGTTTGAGGTTAAAAGTTTTGATTTGCAAACAAAGAAAAAACAGGGCGAGAAAAAGAGGTGCGGTGTTAGAGAAGTGTGTGGTTGGGAGAGGGGTGGGTGTTTACCATGTGTGATGCCTGTCACACTAACCCCATCCTAGTGAAGCTGCTTATGGTGGTGGTGGCTGTAGCTGCATGTGTAGCACAATGTTGCCTGCTCCAACTGTAGGCTACGACCGCGCACCAATCCTTTCGAGGCAGTGTCAAAGCTCAGCCGCTGTGGGGCGGGATTGGCCAAAAGATGAAACGAGATCTATATTGTTCTTTACCACCTACTACGTTGGTAGAGTTGTAGAGCGGCTGTCAAGAGCGCGTGACTGGCAGATGTTACTACAACCCTCCTCAGGAAGGGGGACACGGGACAGGGACACGGGGACAGGGGGGGGACAGGGGGACTTGAGCATCAGGGATCAGCAAAGGTTAAAAGAAAAAGATAAAGCCGAACTACAAAGAAAGAAAAAAAAAAAAAAACAGAAGCAAAAATGTTCAAGGGCGGCAGGAAAAGAAGAAAAGGAAAAAGGCCCCCCCCCATAGCTCACAGTTTCACTCTGTTGCCCCTAACAATTCCTTTGCACCAAATTACGCCCCAAATTTTTTTTGATTGTTTGTGTTTGTTTCCCCCAAGACATTCATAGATGCCACAACTGATACTACTGTCGGACGACGACGACCAGGAGTTACTAGCAGCCACTGCGTCTGCTCCCAGAGACTCATCCACCACCCACTCCAAAAAGGAAATGTTCCAACACTTGTCCCAAGCCCAAAGCGAAAAGACAAGCACCACTTGGTCGAAATTGGTTGAGTTTGCCAAGATCGGCTTGTTTGGGTACCCCAACGAGTTTGAGGACTATGTGTTGCTGAACGAGCCGAGCGACTGCTCGCTCG
>JAKTZW010000016.1:0-31182 GCA_030579015.1 Zhuliangozyma blackwelliae | reverse complement strand
CGTGGGGGCTAAGGGATAGCTATAGGGCACTACTCACCATATTCTTTGGGTTGTTGGTCCTTGTGGCTGAGGTGGTTGTGTACATGGGGTACATCAACAAGATAGAAGAGGCAAGACAGAAGGAGAGACAGAAGAAGGAGGTCAAGAAGGTTGTCAAAAGAATTGATTTGCGAAAGTAGTTTTCTGCCCCCCTTCCCCCCCCCCTGGATCTGTTTTATTTTCTTTTTCTTTTTTTACAACCAAAGTTTACAACCAATACAACCAATACAACCAACAACCAACAACCAACAAGCAAATCGTCACCATCTCCGTCATGGGTCACGCCTCAGCCTATTCCCTCAACTCGTTGCTCTCGTTGCTTTTAAAGTTCCCTTTGTTTGCATACGTGATTGGGTTCTGCGAAGATTTCGTTCTTGCGGTGATGAAAACCGGTCCCATTCCAAAACACATTGCGTTGATTATGGATGGAAACAGAACATACGCCAAGCGCCACAGATTACCCTTGAAGGAGGGCCACTTTGCTGGTGCCAACGCGTTGGTAAAGGTAGGTAGTACTCGCAATAGCACAACGCCGCTCCCTCCCCCTCCCTCACGCCGCCTTACTAACCGCCAAACAGGTTTTGGAGGTCTGCTACAAAGCTGGAATCCATCAGGTTACGGTTTATGCGTTTTCGTTGGAAAACTTTAACCGCCCAAAGGAGGAGGTCGATACCTTGTTTGGGTTGTTGAGGGATAAGCTCAAGATGATTTCTGAGCACGAGGATTCGTACGCCAGGTTCAACAAGGTGAGAATCAGGGTTGTGGGCAACCGGGCGTTTATCCCTGCCGATATTCTCACAGACTTGGAACACATTGAAGCAGTGACCAAGGAAAAGGCCACCGTCAAGATTCTCAATGTATGCTTTCCCTACACGGCCCGTGACGAAATCACGTATGCAATCAAGCAAGTTTCCCAGCAGCGTATGGACGGCGTTTTAGCGTCGCACGAGGATATCACGGCGCAAACGTTGGAGAAGAACTTTTACTTTGGCCCCGACTCCCCGCCAGTGGATATCTTGGTGAGAACTAGTGGCCACACCCGGTTGAGTGATTTCTTGTTGTGGCAATGCAACACCGAGTGCACCATTGAGTTTCCCGACGTTTTGTGGCCCGACTTTGGGTTTATCAGTATCATTTCGATCTTGTTCAAGTGGAGCTACTACAAGACGATCCAGATGGAGGAAGAGGCCATCAAGGGGAAACAGCCTTTGGTTCAAGACGCTATCCCGCCTGTTTTGCTCAGAGAATTGCCCCTGGCCCCGCCAGTCCATTCATTGTCGCCAAAGTGAGGCAGTTGGTGTTGTCATTGCTGCTTGCTAAATACATCATTGCTGGTTGCTAAATGCATCATTGTTTGGTTGATAAGTACGTCATTGTTTGATTGCTAAATACATGTATAACCGCTCATTCTCTTTTATGTGCTTTCTCTTTTATGTCCCTCCTCTTGTATCTCCTTCCTCTCATATGTTCTTTACGTGCTGCTCTCTTTTACACGCTTTTGCTTGCTCATATTCGATATGATTCTTTGGTACTCGCTGTGTTTCTCGGCAGCTGTTCTTTCGACATTGATGTACACGTTCCCAGCCGAAAAGTCCTCCTGCCTCACAACTATACCGTTTGGATTCCTCTCGCTGGTCCACCTTTTGGAAACCGCCTTTTCCACTTCCTGGTAAAGGTCGCCCACAGTGTGTGTCTTGGACACGGTGTAATCGTTCAAGTCAAACCCGAGTTCGCTCTGGAGCAAGAAAACAAGCTTGAACCTTTGATTCAAGTCGTCAAGCTTGATGTCGTTGTAAGTTTCAAACGCCACCTCCTGGTTCAAGGCAAGGTTGACGCTGTGGGAAAACCGGTCCTTGAGTAGTTTCCCCCCGGCATAAACCTCTTCGATCTTGTCGGCTGGAACGAAGTTGCTCTTCCATTTAGGGATCTTCCACCCGGGCATGTCTCTCTCGCGAGAATACTTTACTGCGCCAACAGAGTTTTCCTGGCTCAAAATGGTGATTTTTGTAGGTTCCGCCGTGATCTCATCCTGCTTCTCAATTATCTGGGTCGTATCCACCCGCTTGGAATTACGGCCAAACACGTCTGAAAGCCAGCCGCGGCGGAGCGGGGTGGTGTGAAGGGCCCTGATGGAGGATCTATGCATGGTGTATATATGTATGTATATTGGTTGTACTTGGTTGTACTTGGTTGTACTTGGTTGGTTTTAGTGAAGAAAAAAAAAAATTTTTAGAGAGACTTGGTGCGCATGTTACCCGGATTCTTCCCACCCTATATGAATCTCTTTCTTTTCAAAAACGTCAATGTGAGGAAACCAATGACCAAATACGCGCCAATCCCAATCCCAAACGCCTGCTCTTCATCCATAGCAATCTCCCGCTTTTGATTGCTGGGGGTGTTTTCAATACTGGTTGGCAAGGTGGTTGTATAAACCAACGTCGTGAGCGACGGCGCCGCGGGGGCAGCGGGCAGCGCCGTCGGCATCGGCATCGACGTTGGCGTGGGGCTCGAATCCTGCTGCGACACCGTCACCTGGCCAATATCACACCACCCCTTTACAGGGATACAGTTAAAGTACTTGCACCAGGTGCAGTTGTTTCCCTGGTCAATGCTGCTCGAAAAGAAGTTTTTGCAAAGAAGCACAAAGTACACAATGGCGAGGGCCATGGCAACAACGCGGACCCCGCACCACATGTAGAACCGGCTCTTGATCTTATCCTCCATCGCGTATTGTGGGTTCCAGTTATTGACAAACTGCTCCCACGTCGTGGGGTTCTTGCGATACGTGATTATCCCATCGCGATAGATCCAAAACGGGTCCTGTAATAAAAGAATCGCAGTAAGGATCCCCATGGCAAACCCGCCCAAGTGGCTGAAATTGTCCAACCCGGGAAGCAAGCCGAGGACAAACGAAACGACAATCTCGCCCACCATGATGCAGATGAACAACGCATAGTGCTTGGTGCCGTACATGTTGGTGTTTTTCCTCCCCGTGTAAATGAATAGGATGATATTGGTGGCCACCACGCCGAAAAGCGCCCCTGACGCTCCTGTCGAGGCTATGCCCTGCGGCGTGAAGTTGGCGCCGAGAAGAAATCCCGCAATGCCGCTGGCAATGTATATGATGGCATACTTGATGATGCCAATGTTGCGCTCAATCGATGCCCCCATTGTCACCTGGAGAAGGAGGTTGAATAGAATGTGGAGAAACCCGGCGTGGAGAAAAATGGGGATAAAGATCCTATACCATTGGTCAGGTATAAACTTGGTGCCCTCCACTCGCAACCCGCTGAGTCCACATAGGTCATTGAGAGAGCATACATATGTGTCGACTGTTGTTGAATTGGCGCAGGGGAATAGGATGGACGTGTCGTCGGTAATGTCCTTGATCTGGTGCATACAAGGCACGTACCTCGCGCCCATGTAAATGAGAAGGTACGTGGAGGGGCCGAGCATGGGGTTGAAATACGGCTGGGTTTGGAACGCCGACCCCGTTAGTATCGACATTCTGGCTAGCTCGGCAACAAACACGCACAACTGGATGGTGGTGACGATTATGGTGAAATAGGGTAGCCGCGTATAGTGGAACCGCGGCTTCCTTCTCAAGGTCGAGATTCTATTCTTTTCATTACGCTTGGCCCTATCTTCAATCACGGCGTGGTCATTGTTGAATGGGTCAGAATGGGGCACTGATGGAAGGGGCGCAATGTCGTAGCTTTGGAACCCGTCGCGGCCAAGGTCGCCGTGGCCACGATGAGTGTCGCGGAATGGGTTTGTCGAGTGGTCTATCCCAGGCAAGGGCGGCAAGTCCCGGTTCAAAGTAGACATTTCGTAATCATCGGTGTTGCTGCTGTCTAGTTTGTTGATGGAGTGGTGGGATCCGAGTCCCTGTGGGGAAAGCAGGTACGGGTGCTGTTGGTGGAGGTGGTGGGGACGATACGGCTGCTGCTGCTGTTGATGCTGCTGTCGATCTTGATGTGGCTGTGGCGGGACAAGGGGTGGGGTTGGCGAGTACGGCTTTGAGGGTAGTAGGCTGAGCGATACTTGTGAGTGCGGTCCAGGAGTAGACCTATTTGAATAGTGTTGTGGGGTCTGCGGAGCAGAAAAGTTAAACTCGTCATCGTTGTCGTTGTCCAAAGAGTCGGTGTGCGTGTAGTAATGGTGTTGTTCCTGCTGCTGCTGATGCTGTTGTTGTTGCTGTCTATGGGCCGGAAAGGGGGCCCGTGTCTGGTTGTGCTGCATGGCCTGCTGGTTGTTTCTCTCCGTATACTTTCCCCAGTTGGTCTCAGTAACAGAAATGGAACCGAGATTTTGGGCATTGAAGATTTTCTCCTCTTTGGCAATTTGGACTGTTCGGCTTACAACGCGTTGGTGGTAGCGCAGCTTCTATAAATAGATGATGTTTTAAAAGACAATGTACTCCCCGGCCCCCGCCCCCCTTCACACAAGAGAGGGAGTAGTACCCGGTCAAATGTGAAGGGTCCTAGTCTCTATCTTGGTGCTGGTGAAGCTCTGAACTTCTGAACCTCTCAAGCTCCGAAGCTCTCAAGCTCTTTGACACCTGCTGTGTTCAGGGGTATAGAGGAAAGGCGGTATCTACCTAGTCATTTGTGATCCTTTTTATTCCAAACAATTCCACTCCTCAACTACACATCTAGTCCTTAAACAAGGCGTCGTTGGACAAGGGGTCTGCCTTCAACACCGACGCTCTCTTTTTCAACTTTCTTTCTCTTGCAGCCTCGGCTCTATCTCTGGCCTGTTGGGCAGCTTGTTGCTTAGCTTGTGCCCTAACAAAGTTTGGCGAAACATACTCTTGGTTGTCGTAAATCTTTGGACCGCCAAAGGAGCCTTCCAAAATGGTGATCAAGGTCAAAACCATACGAGGACCAATCTCAACCAAGTTCAACTCATCGACATCGACTTCGCCCTGGGCCACTCTTTCCTTAACGTCCAACGTCTCGTTGATTTGGTAGTTTCTGATCCACACCTTGCCGTCAACAATGGCAAACGTCACAACGTGGTCGATAAACGGCTTGCTCTTGCGGGCGTTGGGTGGCACCCCAAACGTCTGTGTAAACATCTCCTTCAACAACTTGAAATGGTCATTGTCCAAAAAGCTCTTGTCAAAACTCAAAATCGGTCTAGACCCCTTGAGGCAGTTTCCCGTAAAGTTCAACTCGTCCAAGGTGTGCAAGTTCTGGATGTGGAACTTTACCGTGGGGCCGTTGGGGGGCTTGGAGATCCACAAGTACAAGTCCTGGTGTTTCCTACATTCAAAGAAAAAGATATTGTTGCAGTTGTACAACTCAGCAACCTCATTCAATTGGTACAAGTTCTTTTTGGTGTCGAATTTGGGTTCCTTACGAGCATGGGGGAGTAGTGCGAGCAAGTCGGAGATGAGATGACGGTGTCTGTACGTGATCCCGCGCGACGATATCACCAACAACCTTTGGCGGTTTATGTGTTTGGTCTTTTCCGACGTTTCCTTGGAGGATTTGGACTGTAATGCTTTGTATATGGCAGACATTTGGTGGTGTTGGAGGTTGGAGGTAGTCTATCTATCTATGGTTTACTAGGGCACAATTTTTTTTTTTTTCACTAGGCCATCTCATCAGGTACTTTTCGTGTATGTGCCGCCAATCGGGTTACCCGGCCATCACACCCTTGCGCAAAAGAACGGCAAGGGTGGAGTGGGAAGTGACTACTTTGTTTACGCAGTGTTGGATTGAGGAATGGAGAGGGGGGGGAATGGCGGGAGCAAGAGGCAGTCTCTCCAGATATACATAGTGGTAGCCACTCTCTCCAGTAAACAGGTCTGTGCTCGGGCACTAGCATGGTCATCATATGCCCCCCGAAAAAAGGGAGGTGCCAATCCAACAAGCTTCTCCTCCCTAGCCACTTGCTCCCCTTCCCTTTCCCCTTTCCCTTCCCCTTCCCACTGTACTTGTCCTTGCAAAACTTTTCCCAAATCAGGCAGAACATGTATTCTATACTATGAATAAATTAAATAATGCTCCCGCTCCCTCAGCTTCGTTTCATCCTGCTTTCCTTCACCACCAGTGTCTCTAATGGTGCTTTTCTTCGGCAGCAGCGTGCTTGGCCAACCATTCCTTAACAAACTTTTCCTCTTCTGGAGACGAAGCATTGACAGCGGGCGTGGTTGGTGCTGGAGGGCCCCATGGCTTGGGGGCAACGCCAACAACAACGAGACCCAACGTGGCAAGTGCCAATTGGTGTGGTTGAACTTGTCTTCCTAATATAGTGTATGCGGCACCCATTTTTTATGTTATTATTTGCCCTGTAGTTGTTGTACTGTGGTGGACCTTGTTGTTTCTTGTTGAGTTTTTCATCCCGGAGCTTTTTCTCATTGGCGAAACAAAAACTTTCATTGGCTGTGGGTCACGTGAAAATATCAACAAAAGTTCAGATGGTAGCGCAGTTGCTGCGAAAGGGTTCAATTTTTTGTTTAGTTTGTTTGTCTG
This sequence comes from Zhuliangozyma blackwelliae, assembly GCA_030579015.1. NCBI lineage: Eukaryota > Fungi > Ascomycota > Pichiomycetes > Serinales > Debaryomycetaceae > Zhuliangozyma > Zhuliangozyma blackwelliae. Next base: position 24,661 of record JAKTZW010000016.1, on the reverse strand, counting down.
GGCCTATCTGAAAACCACAAATGCACCACCACTACTAGCAAGGACTCTCTGCTGCACGCCATGAACAACTTGATCCGCTTGGAGTCGCACACTATAGACATCAGCACGCTCGAGGAGTTGCGAGATCCCAACTTGATCAGCCGGTACCCCCCGCTATTCCAGCGGAAACCGGCGCTCTTTGCCATCGACAGGCACCCGTGGTGTGTTGAGCCATTGTCGTTGCACGAGTCCTCAACCGAAAAGTCTCCCCAAAGTGTCTTCCATCAACAGCAACAGTGTGATGACCGCACTTCAACAAGCGATTTGTATAATCGCTCCAGCTCGGTTGATGGTCGTGGTGGCGTTTCGAAACGGGCAAGCTGGTTGATAAAGTTTTTCAAACATTTATCCCAAAAGGAACCGAAATTGACAAAACAAGAACTACTCAAACAAAAGATTTCCCGACCCATTGTGCAAGAGGTTGAGTTTGGTGAAAGCACGGCCCGGTTGGGGAGACTGGCCGCCACTGCTCCTATACCAAGAAACGGGTTGGCTCGAAAGAACACGCTCCATTCGCAACGGTTTTTCCAACCCGGGTCGCCATCGCCCGTAATGACACCCATGAACAGTATTGTGATTCCCCCCATTGGGAGAAACTACGATATAGAGAAACTAGAATCGTTTGCCTTGCCCGTCACTCACTTTGAGGCGTCGAGTACAAAGGAGCGAGGCTTTGCCAGGTACGATTTGATGAATTTGGACCACCAAGGAGGATTCTCCTTTGAGGAGGAGGAGGAGGAGGAGGAAGAAGAAGAAGAAGAAGAAGAAGAGACGGCCCTACCCCACAGCGGAGGATTCATTGCTAGTGGGATTGGTAGTGGTTGCTGCAGTGCGCTTGTTACCAGGGGGTCACCTGTGCTTGAGTTGCCAACCACGAGTGACTCGAACGAGAGTTATTACAGTTTCTGCAAATCACCCAGAGAGAGAATCTGGGGAGAGAGTACAGGGGCGCCCCCCCGCAGAATGTACAGTCTTGGGTACAACCCACCTCAAGGCAGGGACGTTGTTGCTCTTGGAAAGAGCGGGCGGCAATGAGTTGCACTGTTGGCACTTGGCCGCGTGAAGTTGGTCGAGGCACGATTGTGGGACACAGCGGCAGGGCAAAGGTCCAAAAAAAAAAATTCATAGCAGCGATGAGAGAGAGAGACAAAGAAAAAGAAAGAGACAAAGAGAGAAAGAGAGAGAGAGAAAGACCACCAAGCAAGTCACCACCAATGTCGACCCAAGTGAGCAACAGAAAGAGATTATCCAGTGGCCTTAGCGTGACGTCAAAAGTCTTTGTTAGATCGCGCAACGGAAGTGCATTGAAAGTGGTTCGCGAGCACTATTTGCGCAATGATATCCCCTGCTACTCCTCGGCGTGCCCCAAATGTCCCGAGATTATAAAGCCCGACTCCCAGGGCCAGTTGCCCAAATTCATCCTTTCCAGCACCCCAAACAAGCTTGCCAACGGCATCCCTCACTATGTGGTTTTGGACACGAATATCATATTGCATGCCATTGACTTGTTGGAAAATGTCAATTGCTTTTACGATGTGATTGTTCCCCAAACCGTGTTGGAGGAGGTGAAGAACAGGAGCTTTCCCATATACCTGAGGTTGAGAAACATTGTGAAATCCGAGGACAAGAGATTTGTTGTTTTCCACAATGAGTATAACGAGGAGACGTATGTGAATAGAGCCAAGGGAGAAAGCATCAACGACCGCAACGACCGCGCCATTAGAAAAGTTGCCCTGTGGTATGCCCACCACTTGAAGATCCACGTGGTGTTGCTCTGCAACGATGCCGATAATAGAACCAAAGCCAAGGCTGAGGGAACCGACTCAAGGTCGTTGGTGGAGTATATCGATGCGTTGCCCAACGCCGACGACTTGCGAGACTTGATCCCGGGCGATATCTCGGCGCCGGGCGCTTTCAATGACGAAGCCAACGAGACGAGTTTCCCGGAGTATTACTCCACGGCAAGAATCATGGCTGGGATCAAGAACGGCACGTTGTACCAGGGGATTTTAAACATTTCGTCGTACAACTACCTCCAGGGTGAGATTTCCGTGCCGGCATTCAAAAAACCTTTGTTGGTGCAGGGGTCCAAGAACTTGAACCGGGCATTCAGCTCGGACTCGGTGATTGTTGAGTTGTTGCCCAAGGATCAATGGAAAGAGCCGTCCACAACAATCATTGAGGAGGAAAACATTGGCGAGAATGACAACCCAGAAGAAGCGGACGATGTCGATGCCGATACCGCAGCCGCAACTGCCGGCGTGGTTTCCGACCGCGAGCGGATCTTGCTTGCGCAAGAGGCAATGAAGGCAACAACAACAACAGCCACGACTGGCGAAGAACGGAGGTTGCAACCTACGGCCAAGGTTGTGGGCATCACCAGGCGCTCGTGGAGATACTATGTCGGCCAGGTACAGCCGTCGTCGGTGAGTCAGGAAGATACGGGCCATGCGTCAAAGAGCTGTTTTGTTATACTTATGGACAAGACGTTGCCCAAGATCCGTATCCGGACGAGAAAGGCCAAGGAGTACCTTGGCCAGAGAATTGTGGTTGTTGTTGACTCGTGGCCCGAGAATTCACGGTACCCCAATGGCCACTTTGTGCGGTCGCTTGGGGCAATTGAATCCGCCGAAGCCGAAACCGAGGCGTTGTTGTTGGAGCACGATGTCGAGTACCGGCCATTTTCCAAAAACGTGTTGGACTGCTTGCCCGCCGAGGGCGACAACTGGGTGGTTCCCGACCTCGCAAACACCAGCGATCCGCAGTTGAAGAAACGGGTTGATTTGCGAGACAAGCTCGTGTGCTCTATTGACCCTCCTGGGTGTGTCGACATTGATGACGCGTTGCACGCCAAGCCCCTTGCCAACGGCAACTACGAAGTGGGCGTGCACATTGCCGACGTTACCCACTTTGTCAAGGCCAACACGGCACTCGACCAGGAAGGCGCACAAAGGGCCACGTCGGTGTACCTCGTTGACAAGCGGATCGATATGTTGCCAATGTTGCTCGGAACCAACTTGTGTTCCCTAAAGCCGTACGTGGACCGCTTTGCGTTTAGTGTGATTTGGGAGTTGGACGAGGATGCCAACATTGTCAATGTGGATTATATGAAGAGTGTGATCAAGTCGAGGGAGGCGTTTTCGTACGAGCAGGCGCAGATGCGGATCGACGATGCGGCCCAACAGGATGAGCTCACGCGGTCAATGAGGATCTTGCTAAAATTGTCCAAGCACTTGAAACAAAAGCGTATTGATGCCGGGGCATTAAACTTGGCGTCCCCCGAGGTCAAGGTGCACATGGACAGCGAGACGTCGGACCCACAGGAGGTTGAGATCAAAAAGATGCTCGAGACAAACTCGTTGGTGGAGGAGTTTATGTTGTTGGCCAACATTTCGGTTGCGCGAAAGATTTACGACGCGTACCCGCAAACCGCCATGCTCAGAAGACACGCCAACCCACCCGCCACCAATTTCGAGGTTTTGAACGACATGTTGAATGTGAGGAAAAACGGGTTGTCGTTGTCGCTTGAGTCGTCAAGAGCGTTGGCTGACTCCTTGGACCGGTGTATTGATCCGGCCGACCCTTATTTCAACACGTTGGTGCGGATCATGTCCACGCGATGCATGATGGCGGCCGAGTACTTTTCCAGCGGCTCATATGGGTATCCTGAATTTAAGCATTATGGGTTGGCCGTTGACATATACACCCATTTCACGTCGCCCATCAGAAGGTACTGTGACGTTGTAGCGCACAGACAGTTGGCCGGGGCCATTGGGTACGAGAACTTGGACTTGTCGCACCGGGACAAGCAAAAGATGGAGATGGTGGTGAAGAATATGAATAGGCGCCATCGGAACGCCCAGTTTGCCGGCCGGGCCAGTATCGAGTACTATGTGGGGCAAGTTATGAAGAACAACGAGACCGAGCACGAGGGCTATGTCATCAAGTGCTTCAACAATGGTATTGTGGTGTTGGTGCCCAAGTTTGGCGTTGAGGGGTTGATCAAGTTGGACACTATGGGCGACGTTGCCAGTGCCGATTACAATGAGGACAAGTACGAGTTGGCGTACACCGACAATGCCGGAAAAAGACGGACGGTTGCTGTGTTTGACAAGGTTGTTGTAGATGTAAAGTCTGTCAAGGATGAGGTCAGTGGCAAGAGAAAGGCTCAGCTCGTCTTGAAGTAGAATAAGCATATATCTATATATATATATTAATTTAGGAGAATGTGCGTTTATACTAACCAAGGGGAATGTGCGTTTATACTAATCGAGGAGAATGTGCGTTTATATCAATTAGCGAGATACTCAACCAACTGCTTAATGTTGATAATCTTTATGCCGTGGGTTTTGCTAAACTTGACACAGTCGTCCAATCTCAGCATCAACCCATCTTCGTCTCGCACCAACTCGCAAATCACACCAGCAGGCTGCAACCCCGTGATTTCGCACAATTGCACGGCTGCTTCCGTGTGGCCTCTTCTCTTGTGCAATAACCCAGGCACGGCTCTCAATGGCAACACATGCCCCGGTCTAATAAAATCCTGGGGCTTTGACTCGGGGTTGGCCAAGCTTCTGGCAGTCAAGGCCCGGTCGTGGGCCGAGATGCCCGTGGTGGTGCCGTGGGCATAGTCGCAAGTAACGGTGTATGCGGTGCCGTGTCTATCGGTTTCGTTGGCCAACATGGGGTGCAACCCCAAGGCGTCGGCTCGCTCGGTGGAGAGCGGCACGCACACGTACCCGGAAGAATGGCGGACAAGAAAGGCCATCTTTTCCTGCGTCGTGTGTTCAGCAGCAATGATCAAGTCTCCCTCATTCTCGCGGTCCTCGTCGTCCATGACTATGAGAAACTCGCCCTTTTTGAATGCATCAAGGGCTTCTGATATTGGAGTGAAAACGTCGGACATTTGAATACTCTGGGGCGTGGGGGGTGTTTGGCTATGTCGAGTCGAGGGTCGAAGGTAGAGGGTCGAGGGTCGAGGACAAGCGGCGTGATATGTGTAGTATCTTCTAGCAGTGCAAACAAGAATGCGTAAAAGACAATGTCCCTTTTTTATATATTGCTTGTGATTAAATGGCGTGGGGTGAAAAATTTCACAAACGTTGTGGCAGCCCGCTGGTGGTGACGTGAGTGACTGCCTGAAAATGTCAGCACACAATTTTTTTTTTCTCTCTCTCTGCCTTTCGATTTAGTCATAGCGGTGGCGGATTTACTAAGCAAAGCCTAATGATGTGTAAGGGAACAAGGACACCACGATGGCGGACCAGGGAGGGCCAGGGCGCATGTTTCTTATTGCTGATGAGGTGGCTGTAGCTCCATCTGCTTTCAGGGGTATGGTTTCGTAGGTTTAGGAGGTTGAAGAGGGAGAGGGAGAGGAAAAGGGAAAGATGGAGAGGTTGATTGTTCTTGGTTGCAAACTGAAAATCATCCCACTGTCTAGAAAGGAAACCTATAGTGGCACGGCACTGCTCTGCCACTTGTCTCTCACTGAGCAGTTGCCAAGTTGCATCGTCTTGCACATCTTGGCATCGGCGTACCCTTTGCCCGCTTCCTTCTCTATACGCGACAAATAACAAGCACGACAACAAACAAACAACCAAAACAACCAAAAAAAAAAGAAATTGCATTCACACATACATCACCACCACCACAATGAGCCAGGCTGTTGAGGATGGTACTGGATTCAGCAAATCATTTACAGCTACATACGGCCCAACCGAGTTTTTCTTTCACAAGATCGAGCTACTGGACAAACAAGTGATCAATGTCCAGATCAACGGCATCATGGATACCACGTTTGAAATACCAATGTCAACAAGGGCCACCATCAACTATGCATCGTCCATCGAGCTCGATTCGGAAACTGAAACGGGCCCCGAGCCAGTGCTTCTCATTGGCGACCACGCGAATTTGAAGATCAACATTGTGGCCACGCAGATTGCCAAATTGATTTCAGTCAAGCACCCCAAGAATACCATACTCTCAATCGGGTCCAAGTGGTTTGGCAAGGGCGACGAAGTGGGCCAGGATGATTTCGGCAAGTTGGTGTTTGTGTTGGACAACATCAAGAAGCTACTATGATTGAATGTGCAATAAATCTATTAAAGGGACAAGGACAAGGACAAGAAAAAGGAACAACTACTTCTTGGCTCTGGGCTTTGGCGCCACCTTTCTTTCCTTGGTGCCATACACCAACTTGTGTGGCTTCATAAACTGGTCCACCAAGGTTTGGTCAACCTTGTTTCTTCTTTCCTGGTACGCGGCGACAAACTCCTGCAACACTTCAATACATTCCTTCTTCATCTCCCCCGATAAGATCTCGCCCTTTTTGTAGCCCTCGCTCAATGCCGCCAACCTATCGTCGTCGTTGCTGAAAAACGACAAGTACTGGTACGCAACATCAACGTCGGGGTTACCGCCCAACTCTCTGTGTTCCTCAGCAGTGGCCCTGCCGCCGGAAAATGCATACTTGTTTATCTTCTTTTTGATCTGCGCCGCCGTGTCGCCCATAAAGATTGACGTGGTTTGGTCGCTGGCGGACATTTTCGTCGATGCCCCCTGCAAGGCAGGGAAGAACTTGGCGTGGATCAAGGCGGGCTTGGAAAACTTCAACTTGTCGGCAACGTCACGGCACACCCTGAAATAGGGGTCCTGGTCAATGGCACACGGAATCAAGCACGGAGTCTTTGGTGGCAAGCCCAACACCTCGGGGAACGACGAGGGGAATGCAGTGGCAATCTGGATGCTGGCAAAATGGATCCTCCCAATACAGTCGTGGTCCTGGAACCCAAACACGGCTTTGGCAGTAGAATATGTGATTTGTCTCGACGTTCTAACCACGTTTTCGTAAAAGGCGCCTCCCAAATACTGCAAGTCGGAAAAGATAAATGTGTTTTCCGGGTTGAACCCAACGGCAATGATATCCTTGCAGTTGTCAATGGCAAAGCCCTTGACGTCTTCAATACTCAACTTTGGCTTGAACAAAAACTTTTCATCATCGGTCAACTCAATCACAAGCGGCGCGTCAAACACCTCCTGCAACCATTTGGTAAACACAAACGGGACCATGTGGCCCAAATGCATGGACCCGGACGAGGGGCCTCGGCCCGTGTACAAAAAGAACGGCTCGCCGTGCTCGTACAAATCCAAGATCCTATCCAAGTCCCTCTCGGAAAAGAAGACGCCTCGTTTCAAAAACGGGTGGGGCTCTTGTCCGGTGACGTCCTTGAACCTCTGTAATGTTTCCTGATTTATAGCATGTGTGCCAAACTGTTTGATAAGCTTGTCGTAATCTATGCCCACGGCTTTACCGTCAACCACGGCACCCTCAACTTCCCATGGTGTAATGACTTGTTCGGCTTTGTCGAGGGTCAATTTGGATACTCCTTCTTCAACTGACATGAGGTTATTACTGTTGTTACTGTTGTTGTTCTAGTAAGTGTTGGTGGTCAAAGTGTTGGTGGTCAAACTGTTGATGTCGCCAAATTTTTTTCCTTTCATTTCTTTTCTCCATCGAATGAGTCAAGAATTGTCAAATCCACCGCCAAGGAAGCAACATATACGATAACATCCCACACACACACACACACACAAAAAAAAGCAACGTCTTGTTTCTTATTACTATACAAATCTGTCATGCCCCATCAGCAATGGGGTTACACTATGTCATTGCTTTTATTAAACCCATGCAAGATAAAACATACAGAATAAAAAGAACTGATTAAAGAAAAGTAAACCGTTCAAAATACATGTCCTCCCCATCAACTTACACTCTGTTTAAAAGTGCAACTTTTGGAAGAACCACTTGTTCTTGCCGGCTTGGTGCTTTTCCTCAAATGCCTTCTTGACAACCTTCTTGGCCTCTTCTCTTTGCGATGGCTCGTCCAAGGACTCGGTGGTGACAGCAGACTTGAAGCTCTCAACGTCCAAAGAGTATCTGGTTGGCATCAAGTGGTTGTAGTTGACCAACTTGACAAATGGCTTGACCTTGGTTCTCTTGGCGGTCTTCTTGGCATCCATCTTCTTGGTCACCTTCAATGGAGCTCTTTCGACACCAGCGACAATGGCGTGTGGGAATGGGTGCGACTTGGTGCCTTCGTCGTGTGGCTTCACAACCACCACCTTCTTACCGGCGTAACGACCTCTGACAACGATAGCTAAAAGAAAAAGAATGTTAGTATGACTGGGGGGGGGGGTTTACAAAAAAAGGCGGAGCAGGTGTGGAAATGGAAATGGAAATGGAAGCAGAATACAAGGGGATGGCTCCAGCATAGCTCAAAAAAAGCAGTAAGCTGGATATGTTCCAGGGGGGATGGATGTCCCTCTAGCTGTAGGGAACGGATAACGAAAAATCAATGGTCTCCAACCCCGTCTGTTGTTGATATGGCGGGGCGGATTCTAATGAGTTTCATCCCACGCCGTTTGATGGGTTGGGATAGTTTGTTCTCTCTCTCTTCCAGTTCACAATGAGGCGGAGGGGGAAGTTCTCTTGCATTGTGGTCTTGTGATGCCATCCACTCAATCAATCGTGGAGGTCCACGCTTGTTCCTTCTCCTGAGCCTTTTCGCCCTACTTCTCCTTGTGTCCATTCACGTCGCTGCTCGTTCTATCACTCATTGGGTTCATCTCACATACCAACTTTGCCTGATTTGATGAATTTAGCCATTGTGTTCTATATGTAATTTGGTGATGTACAACAACTTTCTCAGTCTCTCCTGAAATTTTTTTTTTCATTGCCCCTAGGCTGGTGCGCCAGGGTGACAGACAGGGCAAAAATATTGTACAGAGAGCACGACCAGGCACGTGCAACAACAGAGATAGGGCTTGAACCCTAGAAGTGGTAGCATTTTATCTTTTACTACATTATTTCACTATACAAACACAACAAGTCTTGCCTACTTCTTTCTTGTGCTCCGCGATAGGAACTTGGAGTTTAATGCGGTGACGCTTGGGACATGGCCAGTATTGATGCTGCTTCCGTTGCCGTTGTTGTTTTGGTGGTGGTACAGAGAGTGGCCGCTCCGCAGCCGGGTCACATCAGTCTTTGATCCGTCCTCCTTTGTAAAGCTTGAACGTCTGTGATTCGGAAACGGCACATGTGCATTTTGAGACACCGCGAGCTGGGCGGCATGTAGTGTAGCATCTTCGCTAGTGTTGTGCGCCAAGCCAGTGTGCATGTTCAATTCGTTGGGCGGGCTAACGGGAGGGGGTTTACGCTTGAGTGGGTGGGCATTGATTCTGATCTTCAACATATTGTGCTTCTGCTGCATAGTCTCTCTTGGCGAATGCACCGGTGTGATCTTTGGCGAGTCGCGCAGTTTCATCACTGGCGCGTCGAGTAGCTTGGGCGATGTCACGGCAGAAGACGGGGACGATGGTTTCTTTGGCGGGCTCTTTTTCGGCGGAGGTGGGGTTGGCACGATAGCTGGTCCAAGCGCAAGGGCAGGAGCAAACACGGGAGATGTGGCAGAAGCAGGTTCAGAAGCAGGTTCAGAAGCAGGTGCTGGTGCGGGGACGGGTGCTGGCGATGTTTGCACAATGTCGGTACCCAACTTTTCCCGCTCCACCTCGTTTGCCTTTGACTTGGCCAATGCTTCTGTCCACGTCGTCACCTCGTACTTTTCCACCTCAAACACAAACGACGTTGCCACCGAGCTAACCACAAATACCCCAACGCCAGGGTGGACTTTTTGGAACTTGCTCGCCGACACCAACTCTTGAAAGTGAACAAAGGGGTACCGCAATTTGATCTCCAAAACGAGCGTGTGGTCAGGCTCAGTCTCGCTGCGGGAGAATAGCAACGCCCGGCCATGAGTAGTGACCACCAATGTACACGGTTGCGGCTTGTCGAGAGAGTACAAGTTCACCGCCGGCTCTTCTGACGTGGTTCCACTCTTGTCGGCATGGTGGCCCGAGAAACCAAACTTTTTGAGTATCGACGACCGGCTAATCTTGCCCGACCCGTGGCTATTGGTTGATGGCGACCGCGTCGCCTCAAGACTCTTTTTGCTCTTGTTGCTTGCCCGGCGCTTGAGCTTGTCCTCATGATGCTCAATAATTGCATCTGCCTCGGCCTCAACGTCCGAGTAATGCCCCGAGTTGGCGCTGCCCTCGGTGCCATTGACCATCTGAGACAACAAGCTCGTGTCTGAACGTTTTCTTTGCGTCTTTGTCAAGTCCAAGGGGGACGCGTGGAGCATGCCCCGGTTTCTCTTTTCAAACGGCTCCGTCGCTTCCTTGTGGCAAACAACTGGGCCTAGATACATAACCCTCTCGTCGGGGTGCTCGAGGTATGCGCCCCATGCCGCTTCCAATTTCGTGGGCGGCGTAACCTCCATAACTTTCGGCTTGGCGGGCTTGGGCGACTCGCGTGTTCGCGACGACGATGGTGTTCGGGTGTAGGATGCCGAGGGGCGGGTGTTGATTTTGGGCCGCAAAATGTTAGTTCCGGGGATATAGTCGGGGTGGGATTTCTTGGTGGCGGTGCTCGTCCTAGTATTGCTCTCGCTCAAGCTTCCCTTATCGACGCTAATGTCAGAACCGGTTTGGGTTTTGCTAAGCACAAATGCGGCAACACTGGCAGCAGTGACTCTATCGGCCGCCGCCTTTCTTTCCGTCGACGTGGGTGTTGCTGGCGCCGACAGTCTATCCACTGCAGGCGAGCCATTTGCCCGCTTCGCCGCCGCTGGCAGCGGTGTGCCTGTTTGGTTGTTGTTGTTGTTGTTGTTGCTGTTGTTGTTCTTTTTCTTTGTCTTTTTGACAGCCGCCACCGGTGACCCCACGTTGTTCAACGCGGGGACTTTCATCATTGATTTGGCGCTCATCTTGTAGGGGCCAATTTCCGGCGGCGGGGTGTTCCAAATCAGACCAAAGTCGTTAAAGTTGACCGAGTTGAAGAAATAATGGTCTTGAATGTCCTGAATGGTTGCCCTTTTGGCCGGCTGCAACACCAATATCTTTTTGATCAAGTCACGGATGATGGTGGGGAACCCGGCACTAAAGGCATACTGCAACTTGGTAATCTTTTGAAACGTCAAGTACTCGTTGTTTGCCTTAAAGGGGGGCTTGCCGGCAATCATCTGGTAGATGATACAGCCAAACGCCCACACGTCTCCCGGTTTACCGCAGTACTTGCTCTCCAACAACTCAGGCGACACATACTCGGCCGTGCCCACAAACGACTTTGCCCGGACGTCGAGCGGGTAGTCTTCGCTCTCGTCGTTCTTCTTTTCGAGTATTCTGGCAGTACCGAAATCGGTAATCTGTATCCTCATCTTGTCGTCAAGCAAGATATTCTCCGGCTTGATATCGCGGTGGATGATTCCGTTGTCGTGCATATACTTGATGGCATCCAAGATCTGGGCCCCAAAGTGCCGCGTGCACTCCTCATTCAATGTGTTGTATCTTTTGATCAATGCGAGCAACTCGCCATTGGCGGCATAGTCCAACACAAAGTAGAGCGACTCCTTGTCCTGAAACGTGAAATACAACGAGATGATGCCCATGCGGTTGCTCAACCGGTTCAATGCATGCTTTTCGATATTGACGTACTTGACTTTTTTTTCCTTGATAATGTGTCTCTTGTCGAGAATCTTGACGGCGTACTGCTTGGTGGTGATCTTGTCGGTGGCGAGCACAACCGTGGAGTACGAGCCTTCGCCGAGGTCTTTGCCAAACTTGAAATCGTGCACCGTGCGTCTAATCACCTTGGTCTGTCCGCCAACCACAATCTCGCGCTGGGCCTTGCCCCTTTCGTCCCACTCTTCGTCATCTGCTCTCATTTCGCGGGACACGGGCACGCCATCGCCATCGTCGCCGTCGTCGTCGTTGTCGTCGTTATTGGCTGGCACCGCCGGGGGTGGGGTGTGTGCCGTGCTGGGGTCAACCAACTGCTTGAATTCAGACTCAATGTCAGGAGTGTCAAGCAACACGTTCAACGACGAGTTGGTGACGGCCCTGGGCTGCCGCGGGTTAAACTCAAACGAGGTTGTTGAAAGAGGGGTCCCTGGAACACTCTGTGGCCCCGCATCGCCATTGCCCAACGACGATAGACGAGAGGAGATATGGACTGCCGGTATACCGGGGATCGTGTTTCTGTTGGAATGGTACATGGTAGAGGGCGGCGGCTGGTTTTGGTCTGAATCCAATGTGTCGACACTGTCGCTGCGGCTCCCGGTGTACGTTTTGTAGATGCTGTCCAAGTGGTTTTCAAGGTCCTGTAGACTGTTTTCGTTGGGTCCGCTACTGTATCTCAAGTTGTGCAGTGTCATGGTGTATGTGAAGTCCGTAATGGCTCTCTAGTTTGCATTGAACAGTTGTGGGTACTGGCCAACGTGTATGACGTCAATTAAAAAGGGGCGTGGGTGACGAGAGAGAGAGGATAAAGATGAAGATGAGTAGGAATGCCAACGCAGGAAAAGAAAAGAAAAAAAAAGGGGGGACTAGTCGGTTGAATTGCCCTGGTGATGTGTGTGTGTGTGTGTTGTATACTCTTTGTGTGCTTTGTGCTTTGTGTTTTGGGGTGGTTTGTTGAACCTGGTGCTGTCCCCTTTTTGTTTGTGTCCCTTTTTGGTTTGCCTTGTTTCGTGGCTGGGTTGCTTTCCAGCTGGGCGGCCCATACAAATGAAATTTCCAGAACGAAGAAAACGATAACCTGGAAACGCGAAACTGCGACATTGCACGACACTAAGACATTGCGCGACACCACTTGTGTCACGTGAATATCTCGCGCGATACATCAACACACAAGTTGGGGAATCCCTTACCCCCTCTGAATACCACCACCCACACATCATGGCCTTCCCGCTTGAGCAAGCGCACTTGCTCGCCCACCTTAGGGCAACGTACTTGTCAATGGAAGAAGATTCAGAGTATGCACAAAGGATTATCCGTATGGACCAGGGTCTCCCCGAGGGGGTGCCTTATATCCCCGTCCCTGATTCACCGCCAATCACGTTTGAAGTGGCCAGGCATTTAAAAAAGTTGGACAGCAGCAATAGCCATGCCATTGTCAAGAGACACACCAAGCGGAAATCAAAACTGCTGAAGAAAAAGAGAAGCGTACCCAAGCCACCCGTGAAGGAGGAGCTTCCGCCCTTGTCGTACTCAACCGACTCAAATGCCAACTACACCACGGGATCAATACTAGAGCAAAGCGTGGAGGAAAAAGATGATAGCTCCAAACACTCGCTGGGCGCAGCGGCGCCCGTTGTCGAAAGGAAGCCGCGCCCCAAGTCGAGATCCAAGATTCCCATTGTCAAGTACTTTCAATCGCGAGACGCTTCGGATTCAGACTCCGACTCGGACTCGGATTCAGAGAACGACCGGCGCCGTGTTTTTGGCACTGAAGGTTTTATGCAAGAGGAACTGTCTGATGAGGGCAACGCCACTGAGAAGCATGTAGAGCGTGGTGCAGACACCGTTGACGACGAGAGCGATGCCGTCACCATTGATAGCGACTTTAAAGTCCCCGTAAATTCCAACGGGCACGCAATTCCCAACCACGAGCGTGATTACCCGAGTCCGAGAAACTACAGCACAGACGATGATTATGGGGAAGAGGAGAAAGATGAAAAGGAGGAAGAAGATAACGATGAGGGGGAGGGAGACGAGGGGGAGGACGTGGACGAGGACGAGGAAGATGAGGAAGATGAAGAATATGAGGAAGAGAATGGGTCTGAAGAAGACGAACTCTCCAACGACTCTACATTCACCGACTTGGATAACGAGTCCATGATTGAGGACTCTCTAGTGCTAGAGTCATTCAACGAAACCAGCGACAGCTATTCCTTTGTACGGACGGACGCAATGTCCGAGTATGGGTCGAGAAAGGGCGCCAAGAAGAAACAGGTCAATTCGTTGGACCAGCACACAGTCCCCAAAACCATATCCGCGGGAAACTCGGTGCGACTCGCGTCGTCGTCAACACTAAAGCCGACCCAAACATCTATTGCCAAAAAGCCGACGCTACAATTTGAAAAGATCGAGCCCACGCTAATCGAGCATCCCAAGGACTCCAACCTCAGCTCGCTTATCCACTCTAAGGCCAATTCTGCCAACGGAAACCCATTGAGCTACTTTGCCTTTGCCGATGGTTCCCGGGCCGAGCCACCCCAAAAGGCTATTGTGAGCATATTTGTCCCGCCCAGCACTAAGCCAGTATGGGAAGACTTGAGCATCAACAACAACGTGGCCATCTCCGACTGTATTGGGTTTATTTTGTTCAAGCTATTCAAATTGCCCGAGTTTAGCAACGTTGGCGACTTTGCGTACTTGAACCCCAACTACTGGAGGTTGGAGTTGGTGGACGAAGACGGCGAGAACTACGGGTCGTTTGGCAAATTGGACCGCACGCGGGTGTTGGCGTCGTATAACAACCCCCGCGAGTTGGCTCTTTGTCGCATCAGCGACGCCAAGGAGATTGACAAGAATGCCCAGCAGTCTCCGTTGCCGGTGGATTTCAAGCAGAACCTCGCGGCGTTCCAGCAAAAGAGAACAAACATTGACCAGATTTTGGAAACCGATGACTCCCCGACAGTGATGTTGAGCATTGGCGTGTTTGAATACGACAATGGCGGCCTCCCTGAACGGGCCACAATCAGAGTCCCCAGCCACCACTTGATGGGCCAGGTGTTGAAGGAGTTTTGCCAGGAGCGGGGGTTGATGACTACCAAGTACCGGTTCAAGCTCTTGGACGCCGCCTCTGGCAAGAGCCGCTACATCAGGGACGTGGAAAAGTGTAGCGACCTTGCCGGTGCGGCGCTTGAGCTTGTTCCGTCAGATACCCGGGCCAATCTGATCATTGACGCGTCCAACGACCACAAAATGATTGTGGCTGGGATCACCCCCGTGGACTATACGTTGCCCAACATCACCCCCTCAGACTTGACTTTGCCCAAGATCACCCCGGACACGAACCAATTGGACGATCGGATGAAAAACTTGCGGCTCCCGTCGCCCCAGGCCGAGATAATGATTACACCCGAGCAGCCGCGCGCCAACCACAAGCCGTCAAAGTCTGTCCAGGAGCCAAACAAGTATCTCGACGACATTATTGCCGGCAATAACCCGCAGTTGCCCATCAACCTCAACACCGTCTACTTCAAATGGAAGGTGCTCAAAAACAACAGCAAGATGAAGATTAAAAACTTTAGCGAAAAGAACTTTATCATTGACGGCGACTATATCCACTTGACGCCGCCGGACGATTTCGTGGCCCGCAACGGCGAGTCTCTCGAAGACGGCACGCACCACCACGCGCACAAGTACTTGAACCAGCACTACTACCAAAACAAGAGTCTAAACAAGCCGTCGTCCAAGACGTATTCGTTCCACATCACGCAGATTGTCAAGTTGAAGCAGTACGCCAAGCCCAGCAACTACTTTCGAATTGTCATCCAAACACAGCAACAGTCGGAAGACGCCAAAAAGGCGCTTAAAAAGTTCTATCTCGTTGCCGCTAGTGAGCGAGAGTCGCTGGAGATTATCGACAAGTTAAAGTGGGTATTGCAGGTGTACAATTTTGGTGGGGGGTAGAGGTGGATAAAGTTTTATGACATTAACGAAAACGATAAAGCGAGAATGCGTATATATATTTATTTATATTTATATTTATATTTACAGATATACATGTATTTTTTTTCATGCATCTCCACCTCATCGCACCACAAGAAATGAGTAAATTGTCTCTGAACTGGAAAAGGTTGAGCTCAAAGCTACAGAAAGAGAGTGGGAAGATTACAAAGACACCCAGGACCAAGACACCGAGGGCCAAGAAACCGCTTGCCCAGAAACACGGCCAGAAACTTGTCCAAAACCTCCCTGTCAAGGAACCAGAAACAAAAGTCACAGCCAACGTCCAAGATGCCATGAAGCCGAAACCACAACAGCTTTCCCCTATAGAGTATGCTCTTTGGAGCAAGGACAAGCACATCACCGTGTATGATATCCCTGAAACTCCCCAGTCGGTATTGCTTCCGAGTCATTCGCGAAAGATGGAGCCCGGCAAGTACATAGCCATTGACTGCGAGTTTGTGGGCGTTGGCCCCGAGGGCGGGGAGTCGGCGCTTGCGCGAGTATCGATTGTCAACTTTTACGGCCACGTGCTTCTTGACGCCTACGTCAAGCCCCGGGACCGGGTCACTGACTGGAGGACCTGGGTCAGCGGCGTTGCTGCTTACCATATGAAGGATGCCCTCACGTTTGAGGAGGCGCAGAAAGTGACTAGCGACTTGATTGCAGGGAAGGTATTAGTTGGTCACGCCGTGCACAATGACTTGGAATCGTTGTACTTGTCCCACCCCAAGTTGAGCACGCGCGACACCACGCAGTTCCCGCCGTTTAGAGAGATTGCTGGTGGCAAGAGCCCCAGTTTGAAAAAGTTGGTGCAGCATTTTCTCAAGATAGATATCCAGAACGAGTCTCACTCATCGGTGGAGGACGCTAGAGCTACAATGTTGCTATTCCGCTTGCACAAGGCGGAGTTTGAACAACACTTGAAGAGCAAGCATGGTCATTAGAATTAGGATAGCCACTAGCACAGTAGCACAGAATAGAATTGAGATTGCATAAAACCGTTACCAATGTCGTCATTAAATACTTCTATTAAAAAAGAAAAAGAAAAAGAAAAAAAAAAATAGAGGATACTTCACTAGTCCTCTAATCTGAAGCCTTCCACGTACGTGCACGCAGCACGATAAAGCATCACTTGGATATCCTTGATATCCACGTCGAAATCGGGTCTGAACTTACCCTCTGCATCCATGGCCTCCTCCACGGTCTTCATCAGCCTCAACCTCTTCAAAATCGTAATCTTTCTTGCTTCCAACAAATAATCAACCACCTTTTCGTACTTGGCTGGCTCGTAGTCCTTGCATGCAGCCACGGCAGTCACCGTCTTGTAGATATTCTCCACCACCTCGAGCGAGGTGGTGTTTACAAGGTCCTGGTTCAACGTGGGTTTGATGATGTGGTATATCAACAAGGCAATGTCGCTATTCTTTTCAAACAAGTGGTGGTAAATGTGGATAAACCGGGCTTTAAAGCCAATGTCAACCCCCTTGAGGTCGCTGAAAAAGTAACCAATGTAAATCAATGTGAGCCGCGAAACCTCGGTGTCTTCCAACAAAAAGTCGACAATGGGTGTTGGCGCCTTGAACCCGCTCCCGAGGTCAATGTACTTGCACTCAATGCCCACCTCCTCCACAAACTCGTCAAACTCCTTGGGTTCTGACGACAAGTAGGCAAACACAAAGTAGGCATACACATTGTTGAAAATCGTTTGGCCCTTGATGGGGGTCCGCAGACGCAACTCGTACCGCTGCTTAAAGTACTTTTTGATGCACGTCAACGCCAAGTGCCGAAACTGCGAGATTCGCAACCCCTGTGTAAGCACAAAGAAAATGTGCACCCCAAACGTTGCCTTGGTGATCTCAATGTCGTGCCTCTTTTCAAACCGCGACAAGTGCGGCTCCAATAGCGCCCGCTTCTCATACGCCTGGTCAATATAGTCTGGGCCAAGGTTCATGATTTTCGACACTGACGCAATAAGGTTCTGCAACGCCGCTTGGTACAATACCTGGTGGTTCATCAACGCAAAGCAAAACTGGGGCCACACCAATATTGGCGGCAACACCGACCGGTCGGGCAACCCGTCCAAGATCCGCGCCGTGGCAACACTGACACAAATCACTACATCCATGGTGCGCAACTCGCCATTGGCCACCAACTTGATGGTCCGGCACGCCGTCGAGTCGCTGATACTTTTCTTGGCCAAAATACCCACCACGAGTATGGCGCGGTCTTGAAACAACGAATAGTTGTTAAAGGCAATATTGATGGCGTTGGACGACCACCGGCCCTTCCAGTTGGTCTTGTCGGCAGCAGAGCTGACGACTTGGATAAACTCATTCAAGTAGTCACACAACACTTCAAAGTTGGACATTCGGTTAAAAGTCTGTCCCACCTCCAACGCCGACTTGAAGTCCCTCGTCATCCCAAACAACATCTTGGCCCGTGGGGTGCTGAAGTATTCAATGGTGGCCGTGATCTTGTCCAGGTCCTCCTTCGACAAGTCGGGCTTGTGCAAAAACGACTGCACCACGCCGATAATCACTTTTTGCAAGTCGGCGCCCACATCCAAGTGGGCATTGTCAATAAACAAGGTGACAAAAAAGATCAAGTCCGCCAAGTACATCCTCGCCAACGTGTACGAGTTGAAAAACAACGTTGAACAAATCTTGATCAACACCGAGATCTCCAACAACTTGGACTGCGACGCAATTGCCGAGTCGGTGGTCAGCGCCTTGCTGACACAGGCATTCAACCTCGACGTGACTTCGCCACACACTTCGATGGACGGGGTGATCACGGCAATGATAAACGACCAGTCGGGGCCCTCGTTCTTGTTGTCAATGGCAAACGCCACCACCTCGTCAACTAGAATCAGCACAAGTCTGGTCTCGCTAAACAACTTTTTCCAAATGTAGTCATTGATAAAGGAAACGTGGATCTTGTTGGATGCCGACAACCGGCAAAACTGCCGAATCAAGTCAGCCACGCGCTCGGGCCCATTGTCGTCATCGTCATTCAGGAAATACACATAGTCAAACATGTTATTGATCCAGGGCGACATGTAAAGGATGGAAATCAACCTGGTCTCCAGGTCCATCTTTTCGTAATTGTCAAAGAAAGCCTTAAAGAAGCGGTATGTCATAGCGGGAAACGCCTTGGACAAGTGCATCGACACGGACACGACAAAGTCGGTGGGGTTTACTGGGAACGAGAGGCTCTTGGCGTTTGTCTCGCGGATACCAAAGTCAATGTTGAAGTAGCTCGACAACGACCCAAACAAGTGCGCCGCGGACGATTTCACTTCGTGGTCCGAGTTCAACAACCCTTGGAAAACAATATTGTACAAGCGGCCAAACCAGTGCATGACGTGGCGTTCGCTCTGGTAGTCCTTTTCCGAGTCCAGCAACGTAGTGTCGGGCGGCAACCGCGACGTGGTAAAGTACAAGTACCGCAAGATATCCAACCGGGCCGCCGAGCGGAAAATCACCTGGTGGCCAAAGCGCAAAAACATCGAGAACTCGTCGTCGTGGCCCGTGATATTCGATACCTCGCACTTCTCTAGCTCCGACAACCGGTACACTTCAACGGGGGCAAAGCTTTCGCTCATGAAAAAGTCGCCCTCGAGTTTGATCCGTTCTTGGTAGCAAATCTGCATGTACTTTCTCCCCACCTTGATCTTTACCGGCCTGTACACGCCGGTTTTGGGGTCGTAGAGGGCAACGTTGCTGAAGCTCACCTTGTTGTCCCGGCTAATGGCAACCGTTTCCGGGTCCAAGCACAAGCTATTGACAATACTGTCGGAGTCCGTTTGCGAGTACGCAAAGACCTTGAGGCCGAAATTGGCGCCGCGTCCTCGCAAGTCTCGCATGGCGCCAGTCAAGGCTTCGTAGTCGGTGCGCGGGATGTTGAAATAGTACACCCGGGCGCAGTTTTTGAACAACTGCTTGGCCGAGAAGTTGGTCATTAGGTTGACGTACTCGGGGACGGACTGCATGGCGTAAAAGTAAAACTCGCTAAAGTCATACACCATGTAAAACTTGTTGTCCCACACCTGCGACGCGGTCTCAAACATCTTGTACACCAAGTAGTTGATGTCGCCCAGGCGGTGGCGCATCCGCTTAAAGTTTACCACCACCACGGGCGTGCCGTCCTTGAAAATCGAGCTGTGGATGACATCCTTGACGTCGGGAGGGGTGTCGGCGTATTTGAGCGACATTTTCGTCATAAAGTCATTAAACTTGACGTCGTCCTCGTCGGCATCATTTTCAAGGAGTTTCAAGGTTTTGTTCAATTGCAACTGCACACTGGGGTGCGGCTGTCCCATTTGCTGCACCACCTCGTCAAACATTTTGAACATGACGACTCTTTCGTGCAATGACTTTACCGTAATGGCCAGCTTGCCCAACACAAAATTGACTCTGATGTTGACGAAATACGTGTAGATGAACTTGTGCAAGTACCGCAATTCGGCCAATGGCTTTTCGGTAAAGGTTTCCTTGAATGGGTTGGGTTGCTGGTCACAAGTGGAGATCCGGGTCAAGAAATCAACAATGCGGGAGTTTATCGCCACCAACTCGTCGGTGTACGGCGCCAACGCGGGCCATTTCACCGACGACAACGTGCCATTAGCCATGTTTTGCAAAACCTTGACCAACTGCATCAACGACCGCTTCACCTTGGGGTTGTTCACAGGGACTTTAAAAAACTGTTCGGGGCTGATGATTGCCGGACACAAGTACCGAAGAAACATAAACGACCCCACCGCAATCACGGCCGAGTCCTTGAACTTCTCCGCCACCGAAGTGTAAATCTCGCCGCACACCACTTTAAAGGCACACGGCAAGTCGTCAACCGAGTCGACAATGGTGTCGACAATCTTGTTGAAATGGTGCATAAACAACCCTGCCGATTCGGTGCCGTCCTTCTTCTCCACCTCAAACACGACATCGGACGCCACCAAGTCCTCGATTATGGGGAGCAACGTCTTGGTCAAGTATTCAACCCCATAGTCCTGGGTAAAGTTGAACAATAACCTGGTCAAGGTCGAGTTTCTCCTAAACAAGTCTGTGGACCGCGTCAAACTGGAAATCTCGTCGCTGAGCAAGACCTTGAGCAAGGGGCTCAATTTTCGCGTGTAGCAAAACACGCCAAACAACGACGACGCCAACAAATTGTGTTCTGCCGACGAGGCACACTCGGCAACGGCGCCAAACACTTCGGTCTGGTTGGTCAAATTTTGAATCAAAGCGTCGGGGAACTCTTCCTTGGCGCCCTTGGTGGTTTGCGACGCCAACATGTTGGCAAACACATTCAAAAAGATTGCCCTCACCTTTTTGTTCTCGTGGTAGCCCATGGGGAGAACAAATTGCATGCCAATGTCCGAGTCGTACTGGAGCAAGTTGGTGATTGACGCCAACACGTTTTCCGTAACTTGTTGCAACTTGTGCTTAACCTTGCTCGACTCATCCATCTTGGTAAACTTTTGGATAATCTTGTAAAACAAGGAAAAGTAGTTGCTAAACGCCAAGTCCTTGTACTTTTTAATCTCGCTGTCGCGGATCCCCTCCGGTACTTCCAAAAGCAATTGCTCGAGCTGCGCGCGTAGCGACTTGGAGCACACCACGGCCAAGTCCAGCGCGAGGAACGTGATCTCGGGGTTGTCCTTGTCCGCTTGCTCATCAACCAAACCAAGCTCCTCGTAGAAAACCGCCCGCTCGAGCCATTCCAATGACGCCTTGGCGTAAAAGTTTCTCAACTTGTACGCTCCACGCAACCCCACTGACGCGCGGTCCGACTCCAACCCAATCCCGAGTTTGCAGAACCTCAATTTCAACCGTAGCCGGTCGGGGATATGCTCAATCGAGTTGATAAACTTGATGAAAAATATGCAAATGTTGGGCAATAGCGACGAAAGCAAAAAGGCGCCGTCGTTGCGCACGGTGATCATGGCGGTAACGATAACCAATGCCTGCTCCAAGAAAACCACCGCCTCCGTTGTCGCCTCCTTGGTCTCGGTGTACTGGTTCGCCACACTCATCAACTTGTTGACAATCAAATGGTAGACGTCCGAATGCAGCTCGTTCGAAAGCGTGTCCTTGATAATCACCCGCACCACCAAGTCCTGCGACTTGAGCAAGCTGATACACAGGTCGAAAAAGTCGGATACGTGCTCAATGCTGCTGGTCTTGTGAACCGGGTCGTCGTCAAACAAGGACCCCGATATAAAACAGCCCAGGGTGGACACCAAAAAGCCGGTAAAGTGCCGGAAAATGGCATTCTCCTCACCCACCCGGCCGCTGTCGAGCATCTTTTTCCACCGGTAGTAGATGATCAACCACACGTGGTACAACGACTTTGTGGGCTTGGCTTCGCGCAAAACAGTGCGGTGTCGCTTGTGCAACGACACAAACCCGGTGAATATCGCCTCATCGTGGGCCAACTGCTCAAATGTGGCGAGGAGGTTCTCCAGAATGTCGGCTTCGTTGTACAAGTGCCTTTGTTTTGTCAACTCGTTGATATACCAGGCAATGCCCTGCCTCGCATGGTTGTAGAACTGAATATCGTGCGTGCACAACGAAAGGAGAAGCACCTTTTCAACCGAATGAATCACGTCGCCGCACGTGTCGTACAACGTTCGCGACGCAGTATCGGTCACTATCCGGTTGTGGTTAACAATGGCCTTGAAGTGGTTTCGCATGTGCAAAAACTGGTTGAGAAACAAAAAGCACGACTTGAACTTGGTGTCGGTGAGATCCAACATCATGCACGCCTCGCAAATGGCTTGGATCACGCAGTTGGCGATGCTGTAGTTGGCAAACACCGACAATGACGTGTAATTTCTTTCCAACTCGGTGTCCGGGGTTACCAATTTTAGTGATAATGCGCGGGCCGAGTCAAACAACCGCGTATTTCCTTGAACCACCCACTTTGACTTGAACGCCTGTCTCAACGGAATTACTGCCTCGTGGGAGAAATCAACAATGGTTTGTAGAAGCTGGACATACGGGATGCTATCCAAATTCTTTTCATCCATAAGCTTCTGGTCATTATAGTATAGCTCCGGAGCAGACACAAAAATGAGAAAGATGTCCGACAACAACTCTTCGGCGCCACTAATAACTCGGAATCTATAGGTTGAGCTTGAGAGCACCGACAGCGACGCGGTCATCTTGGTACTAATGACTCTCTCTCTCTCGTCTCCTCGTGAACTGTCAAATAGCTCGTCGACATAGTGGTCCAAATCGGTCTTGGTGGCTTCAAATGTGTCCATAGTCACCTTGTTAGCATTGATTGTGCCATTATCAACGCTTTCGACTTCGGAGTTTAGGGTATTGTCGTTCTGGTGGTGGTGGTAGCGCACGTCGTACCGGTTCAAGATCTTGAGCGCCCCGTACATCATTGTCTTCAATAAGGGGGTCATTTCGGCCATCAAGCGGTAAAACACCTTTTTCGCGGTCTCGATTTCAGACAACCCCTTGATGATCTTGACAATGACCTTGTTGACTCTAATGTCGTCGGGGTTCTGCTGGAAGTTGTCAATGACAATCTTGGTGTACTTTGACGGGCGCAACAACATGGCGACAATGTGAAAGTTCACCGTCAAAAACTCGTACTTTAACAACAATTCGTCATCGGTGATAAAGTCGTCCTTGTGGGCGTCGCCAAACTTGAGCAAGTTGCGGTACGTCTCGTCCAAAAATTTGAGACTGAAAATCAACACCGGGTGGGTTATAAAGTTGTAGGCTTCCAACCTCGCCCCCAAATGGAAAATGTTGATCAAGGCATCAAAGCTCTCCAAGTTGGAGGCGTTTCCAGAGTCTCGGAGCACCGTCATCAAAAACTTTATCCTCTTGTTGAATGTGAGCTTCAACTTGTTTATGGGCCTGCCGCTATTGATCTCGGCAATGTCTTCAAGACACAAGACCACGTACCACGTCAACACAAACGCCGAACAAGACGTGCCCGTTATGCTTTCGTCAAAAGTGGCCAAACTCAAGTCAAACAAGTTTTTCAACGCGGCAATGTGGCGTGTGTCCTGCGGGTCCACCAACGCTTGGTAGTCTGGGGTGCGCGAAAACGACTGGTCCTTGACACTGCTGGAGAGGAAAAACAAGTACACTTGTTTCCAAGTCACCGACCGGATATAGGGGATGGCGGCGAGCGAGTCCTCGGCGGCGCTGGTGGCATTTGCCTCGGAAAAGAACAAGTACTTGACCAAGGGGCAGTACCTTTGGAGCACGGGCAATGGGATGGTTTCGTCGTTTTGGGAATATCGGAAAAGCTTGTTGCAAATGTACTGGTAGTATTGGTCGGGGTTGGCAGTGGCAATGTAGCGCAAAATGATTTCAACGTACCCGTCGATTTCGCTGATTCTGGAGGCAATGAGCTCTTCCTCCAGCATGGGCTGGTCTTCACGCAATATTTCCTGTTCGTCCTTGGCCACGGCAATGGTTGTCATGGTCTGTTCGTTGCGCACGAGCGACAATGCCTTTTTCACCACGTTGGACGAGAGCAAGTTCAAGTACGTGTCAATCAAGCCATCGACCGAGCTGGGTGTCAACTGGTTCGGGGTGTCGTAGTAGTAGAAGCGGGAATAGTTGCGCATCAAGTCCTTGTCTTCAATGTAGGATGTTTCTCGGTCCCAGTCGGCCTTCAACACCTCGGACAAGACTTTGCACACCAACAAGGTTGACGCTCTAGATTTCTCGTCGCGGTGTCGTAATTTGATCGAATGTGACTCTTCGTTGATCGAGGTGAGCAAGGATGCAAACGAGGTGAATATAAGGGTGATGATCTTGGGGTGTTTGTTGTGGTTTTCAAGCAAGATTCTCTTGGTGACAATGAACTGCGGGTCCAACTCCACTTCTTGCGGCAAGTGGCCGGTGCGATTAGGTAGTAAGGATCCTATCCTCCTGGCCAAGGACAGTATAAAGCACGTCTGGTTGTCGTCTAGATTGTCGGTGGCCATTGTGGTTCCGCCCTGCTGTCCCTGGTACGTCTGGTGCTCTTCCATTTTCTCACACTCTATTTCTGTTGTAAAAAAAAAAAAAGG
>JAKTZW010000015.1:0-32479 GCA_030579015.1 Zhuliangozyma blackwelliae | reverse complement strand
CGTATTTTTGATGCGGCTTAAACAGCCCTGATGGGGGGAAAGGAGAGGAGTAGGATTCAACCCTTTAACTTTAGCCTCAAGCTTGTGCTCCCTCCCCTCCTCTCCCCCATCTACCATCTGCCCCTCTGCCCCTTTTCCCTCTCCCTGCTATCTCCTTAAAGGTCGCCCAAATTTCATCCATTATCCGTTGCGGAGATTATCAAGAGTGGAGGGGAGCTTACCCAAGACCGCCTGAAGTTTGTGCCCAAACCCAAACTTTGTAAAGTAACTAGATATGGATAAACTTTCTTCCTTCCTTCTGGTTGGTCCTTTTTGTGCTTTGTTTATTGCAACAAGCAAAAACGGGGTTGGGAGTATCCTCTCCACTTTGGGAGAAGAGGTGGGAGAAGAATCTCTGGGAAGGAGATGTCGTATTCGAAGGGGGTGCTGTTCTGGAACCGGTGTTGTCTAAAACAAAATGGTTTTGTTGTGTTTGGTTGAGGGCTGGCCAATGGTCACGACGAGTAAGTGACACAATACGGCCAAGGGCGGAAAGCTACAGCAAGGGCGTTCTTGCCTTGTCTTTAAACTATTAACACCGAAAGGTGCAGCTGGTCAACAAACATGTGTCGCGTCAGTAAATGCTCTTTCTTTGAAACCTTGTGTCCGTGTTTCGGAGTTGCCCGCCTTGGTTGTCGTGATGCACAAGCCAGACCAATCCGAAATAGAGGCTGCACAAACATTCTAGCCTCCACGGCATTCGTTGGATATTGTTTGACTTTTTTTCTCCCACGCTGTTCATATACTGTACTAACGGAGTGGTACAGTGTCTATACTGCTCCGTAGAGACTGCTTATACCACTTGTCCTACTGATTCGGGAGCCCCATTCGCCACAAGTCTTTTCCTTTTGGCTTGCCACCCATCTGTGCCGCTTTCAAAGCTGGTGCTTGTAGTAGTATCACTCTTTCTAAGAAATACTACCATTTTGTCACGTTCAAACTTAGTTCTTTCAGGGTGCTCATGCTGTCTCTGTGTTGAGGCCCCTGGCCTTTGGCTGCTAATTTTTTTTTCTTGCCTCGACGCGCAGGAGCCATAGATCATGCAGCAATCAGCATGACGGCGCCAATAGCTGTACATTGAAGCAGCTAGTTCCCACACACTGTCTGAAGTCAGCAGCAGCATGGCGACAGTAGTCCACTGACTCGGTGGTTTTTGAAAAGTGTGCTTGTAACCCGCCTTTGGAAAACAACTGTAGTCAGTCGTCACGGTCGACAAGGGTGCATAAAGCAAGGGGGCCAGCCACATACACACCAACAAAGCCAGACCGAGACTGCGTCCAGGGGAAGATCAAACCTCTCTGTTTCACATTCAGTCTTTTTTGTCCAATTGGGGGGAGACAACCAAAGGCCAAATCGAGACTTCCATGGGGGAAAAGGGATATCAAGGCTGTGCTGCTTTTTGCTTACCCGTATACACCTGCCCTAACCGAAAAACAATAGCCACCCCCCAACACAATAAAATTATTCAACCATTCCCCTATGTGAATGGAGAGGTTGGTAAAAGGGTAAACAGCCCATGGGTAAAGAATTGCAGGTTACGCATTGTTGCATGTACAGGGTTCAAGACATGGCAAAGGCAAATCTTACATATAATGTATATATATATTTTTAGCCGGGGGACTGGCAAGAGAGAAAAAGGGAGAAGGGTTGTTTTTTTTCCCCCTCTCTTGCTCCTCTGGTTACTGTTTTTATTATCAACTGTGAATATCCAATTGCGCTCCTTCAGCCTTTATTCTTCTGGCTGTTGTGTTGGTTCTGGCCCTCCCATATGGTACGAGGAAAGACTCTTTACCTAAAAGGTCAGAAGGCCATCATTCTTGTAGGGATCAGCGGTTTCAGGGAGACGGGGTGTGCTTGGACCGGTAGATTGACCATCACTGCGCGCACATCCGCTGCCCCCCTAAAAGCGCTGATCCTCGCCAATCACCCCCCTCATACCCCACACGCAGCGCGGATGGCCGGTTATCTGGTCCACCTGAAACATTCATTTGAGTTGGGCTTTTTTGTTAGTGGTGCCACTTTTCCATTAAACAAAAAAAAAAGTTGTGGTTGAGTTATACAGATACGGGGGTGCTGACAAGCCTCTTGTCAAAATTGTTTAGGTGTTTGGGTGAGTGTTACAGGAGCAATATGGGGATGGGGGACGCCCAAACGCCCGTGGGTTTGACTATGGCTAAATGAACCACACTATCCTTGTTCTCGGTCTCTCCCTCCCCCACCAGGAAACATACACACACACACACACACATACATACATATACACACACCAAGGATGCTTATTGTTTGTGCTGAACCTGAAACGAAACGAAACACAAGAGCACTGACCCCGCCTTGAACTGAATGGTTTTGCAAGAATAACAGAGATATATTATGAGTTGCAGTTTTTTTTTGATGATATGCAACAATAGCCAGTCGGCTGAGACGAGGCGAGGTTATATAGAGACTATGCTTAAGAGTGAGGGAGGGCTAAAAAAAAAATAAAGAAGCAACTCACCGTATTTCATATTGGGTGTTGGTTACTGTTGCAATGTGAACTTCCCCCATCTTTCCTTGCAAGTATCGGTTCTTCACAAACCCCTGTGCTTGCCAAAATGTCTCGTTCTCAAAATGTCGTGACCGACATATTCCCCAACCCTTTTTTTCTTTCAACTGAAGAGAAAGTCAAGCCATTTGGGTTGTTGCACTAGTACAGAGAACAATGCCAGTAGACCTGCTTGTCGACTTGCCGCTAAAGGTCAAGAACCAGATCATCAGTTACTTGCCACAACAATCCCTTATCAACCTCGCATGCACAAACTACGAGTTCTACACCCCGTGCTTGCGACAATTGTACGCCCGGATCTGCATCCAGCGCGAGGCGCCCTTGGTTTCCAGTGCCAGCGCCAGAAAGGCAGACTACCAGGACTCGACGCGGACGGTTGTTTACGGCTTCCGCGGGAGCAAGTACAGCGACGAGTTGAATGCGAGGATGGTGCATGCGCGACTAGTGGTGTTGGTCCAGGCGTTGCAGGTGAATCGCGAATTGGCGGGGTATGTCCACGAGGTGCATGTGTTGGGGGAATTTGACACTGTAGGGAATAAGGCCGTTTTTCCTGCCCAGGACGAAATTGCTCGGGACTTGAACCAGTTGGTGGAGCTTCTCCCTCATGTACAGGTGTTTTATATTGCCAGCTATGGGTTGAGGAAACAGGTGGATGTGGGAAAGTTGGCATTGACGTCGATTGTTATTGGTGGCAATTCCTCAGAAGTTGACTCCCTACCCAACATTGCATACCAAAAACAGGTTAAAGAGTTGATAGTTCAAGGCTACGGCCCCCAAGTGGACAATATCCAAAAGCTTGCTCTCCAGCTCGAGTCGTTGGTACTACCCGACTCCCCCGTGCACTATTGGCAATGGATCAAAAGCAACATCTTTCCCACCAGGGTGGCACTTTCAAGCCTCAAGCGGTTCAAGCTTGTGTTTAACCTCGACGAGTTTGGCGCCAACCTCAAATTGATCACCTTGATTGACTGGGAGCTGGTGCAAGAGCTCGAGCTCGTTATTGGCTACAACAACGACATTGACGACAACTATGTCATTGACTGCTACGACCTCATCCCCACTTTACCCAATCTCCGCAAACTCTCCATTGTGCAGGGGGACGTGTTCCCCACCCATGCCAAGAACGAAGTGTTTGACCTCAACACGTTCAACTTTATCACTGCGGTCCTCACGGCGTCGCCATTGGAGTACCTCTGCATCAAGCACAATGTCCCCGCTTTGGGCAACTTTCCCGATGGGTTTGAAGGAAACTACCACCGGCGGTGGGAGTTGTTTATGGTGGTGCTCCCCAAGATTATCAACTCGCACAATGTGGTGTTGGTGTTGCCCAATCTCTTTCACACCTTTGCCGCGTACGAGCAGTATATGAACACGGTGTTGTGGAACGGGTGCAAGTGCCCGCACTGCGAGGTGTACTTGGGCGAGTTGGACCAGTACCTCATGTACCACAAGCAGTTTGAAGGGGGCAGGTATCGAGATATGAATGCGTCGCATTTGTTTAGCGTGATTGGCAGCGAGTTGCTGCGGCGGTTGCACCACGACGAGTCGCTTACGCAGTTGGAGCACTTGCTGTTTCCATTGAAAGATCGGCTTTGGGACTTTCACTCTATAAGCAGCAAAGTTGGTGGCCAAGAGCGGTCATTGCCCTTTCGGTGCTACGACATACAAACCATTGACCAGGGCGAGTACGACGAGGTGGACTATGTGCCGGCAAAACCGGTTGTGTGCCACTTTACCAAGCTGGTGTACCAGCACGTGCCCGCCAGCATTGGCCACTACCTCGACTCGCTTGTGCAAAAGGTGTTGAACCTCAACCGAGGCGATGCCGAAGCCAACGACGAGAACGAGTTTAAGGATGGCGGCGACGTGGGGTTCAAGCTCAACATGAAAAAGATGATTCTCAATGGGTTTACCTACACCATCGACAGCGAAATCAACGGCACCCATTTCTTTGAGAATGTATATGACCGAGTAGATGTATAGCCGCGGTATTAAACAATACATGGAGAGGTTTGATACCCACATAGCCCCCCTCCCTCCTCCCTCTCCCTCCGCCTTTGTCTTTTGCCTTTTGGGTGCTTCTCCTTTTTTTTTTTGTTGTTGTCTCTTGTTTGCTTCTTTTTAAGCTTCGTGGTGCCCTCTATGCAGAAGCGGCTATTTTTCTCAGGACGAGTTTCAGGGTTTTGCAGATGGTGAATATATCCGGTGCAGACCCAGCAAAACAAAAAAATGAATACGCGACAAGAGATGGCCACGACACACAATACCAACCCCCGTAACCAGCAACCACCGATAGTACTGAAACTGGAGGCAAGTGGCTTTAAAGTAGACGGGAAAATAGGGGGGGTGGAGACACAGTCTTTCTGTCGTGTCGTCACTCTTTTTTTTCTTTCTTTCTTGCTTTCTTTTTTTTCTTTTCTTTTTTGTTCTTGTTCTTGGCCGTAGTTACTTCTCTGGACCATGTGGTGCCATTGGTTTGCAAACCCAGACCAAAAGCTGAACCTGAAACTGCAAGTTACAACTCCGACGTGGGGGGGAGGAGGTATCGACTGGCGGGTCCATATGCAGAGGAGAGAAAATGTTGGATTTTCAAACAACAAAAAGGGCTTAAATGTGACCCGCCCTATTTCATGTAGATCCTGGCACATCCCCTCCCCTTCCTCACACATTCTTGTTGCTTTTTTTTTTTTAAGCTTTAACTGGGTGTGTGGCAAAGAGTCGGGAGCCTCATTGATTTGCTCCCCACCCCCTCACCTTCTTTCTCTGTACACTTATCCGTTGGTGTAGAAGGGGTTCGTTAGTACTATTGTAAGGGGTCTTTTTTTTTTTTCTGACCCCCTTTTTCCCTCCCACTATTACCCCTCCCGTTGTTTCCATCTCCCTCCCTCCCACAAACACAGATGAAACGTAGGGGTCATGAAAATTTCATAAGAGTCTCTGGGATCGCCTCTGGGACAATATAGTTAGATCTGAAATTAGCAAGTAATGTGCAAAAAAAAAAAAAAAAGACAATTGGCAAGAGAAACACCTGAAACCATTAGCACACTTTCTTTTTTTTTTTTTTTTACTTTCCAACTAGATATTGCCCACATAGTGTGTTGTTCGGCCTTTAACCTTATCGCTCTTATCGCTATATCTTTATCATGGGATGTGCGTGTGCATGTGCATGTGCATGTGTCTGTTTCATGCTTCCCTCTGGGGCTAATCGCTTACGGTGTTTTGTATATCCGGAGGCTAATATCAGCAGAGGGAAAGAGGGTATGCTTCTATGATTTGGGCTAGCGCTTTGGGATGGGGCTCGACCCTCAGTGCTTCTTTCCCAGCTCAAACGAAGGTGGCCATTGTTTCAAATTTCTTCTTTCCGCATGGACGAGAGGGTAAACAATACCCTAGAAGAACCACAATAGTACAATAGCCCCATACAAAAAGACAATAGCCCATACAAGTGTAGGCACAGTTATTTTCAATTATGCAAATCCAAGAAAAAAAAATATTATCAAAAATAAACCTGCAGGGTGAAATTTGTCGCGAGATCTAAACTTTAACTCGCTCCTCCTCCAAAACCACCAGAAACTCCAAGAGACTTTGGGAAACCTAGGGCGAGGGCGGGAAAGAGGGCATGAGGGCAACTAACTGCAAGGATGGGCTGAGGATGAGAACCATGTGTAATTTGGCCATGTAAGGTTGGTCGGGAGAGAGAGAGAGAGGTTGATCCCACCTGCGAGGTCTAGCTGCAAGGCTGTGTCCGCTTGTGCCTGTGCCACTGTCGCTGGTATTGTGTTTGCCTTTGCATTTGCCTTTGCATTTGCCTTTGCCTTTGCCTTTGTCTTTGTCTTTGCATTTGCCTTTGCATTTGCCTTTACCTTTGCCGTGCTGTATCCGCGTAGTTTTATAGACACGTGGGAAGCTCGAGAGGGTAAACTGCAGGCGATTTCGATAAAAATTTTCACTTGTCAAGGTGGCCCTGGCAAGAGCCAACTACGGCAGCGACGGCACCATCTCATCGCGTGACAAGTACGAACAACACCACAAAGAGAACCTGAACAACACAAACAACCCCCTTTTCCCTTCCCCTTTAAAGCCTACCAACAAACCCACCCCACTCTCCTAAAGGTGTTTTCTTTCTTTCTTTCTGGATTACCATTGGAAAATGGAGCAACAGAAAAAGAATCTCAGTGGATGTGTACTGCCGCTCGAATATTTCTTATCTCGAACCCCTTCTCTCTTTTTCCCACCCCCACTCCCACTCCCACTCCCACACCAACGCCATATAGTCACACACTTCTTTTCCCCCTCCCCCTGAGGACGTGCCACCATGCGGCCCCAACTTTGGAGCCACTTCCATTTCCGGTGAATCAACTGGTTAAACCAACCGGCCCATTTGCTAAACTTGTAAAGAATGAGAAGAAAGAAAGAAAAAAAAAATTTTTTTTCGCATATTGTTAAAGACCCTCAAAGGAGAACAGGGTTTAAGGAGGGAAAAATATGAGGAGGGCCGGATGCATGAAAGTATTGGAAAAAAGCAGTGGAGCCGGATAGGGTGGCAGGAGGCAGGAGGCAGGAAGGGGGAAGGCGGAGTGCTTGGTCATCAAAAAGTGAACACGAGTGCAAAAGAAAGAGGTTGAGGGGATTAGGGATGATACGAAGCTGTGCGTTTTGAAAGCTGCATTGATGACAAAAAGCAAGGGGGAGGGGGTGCGAGATGGGCAAGGGGGTAAAAAGAAAAAAAGACTAAGGGGCTTAAAGGAGAAGAAAAAGTAAAAAAAAAAAGGGGGGGTCAAGAAAGGCGAGTGGGGACGAGGAGGGGGCAAAAGGTAAAAATGGTGTTACGAACTTGTTATTCCCTCATCGCCCCCCACCCCTTCCCCTTGTTCCCGCTAAAAAATCTTCACCCTGGCCAACGCTCTCGTTCTCCTCTCTTCCTCCTTCCTTTCCCTTGTTTCCTTCCTTCCGTTCGTTCCATCTTTCCCTTCCGCCCGAACAATACACTATTGTTGCCACTTTAGCCATGTTTCTAGTCCAGACATTTGTCCTTTGTTCTGCAAGCACAACACATTCGTTCTTTGTTTCGCCAACCAAGGCAAATATCCTTTTGGTGTGGGTATATTTCCGATATGGCACTTTTTGTTTCTTCTTTCTCCGTTGTTTCTCATTTTATTTATTTTTATCCGTCGTGCTCAGAGATTCAGGTATTGCCGAATAACGAAGCGACCCAGAGATGATCACACGTCGTGTCCAAAGACAGATCGGGAGGGGGTAGGGGGTACAGGAAAGGGGGGAGAGAGAGAAGAGGTGGAAGACGTCTCAAGCCATGACGTCGTGACGCAGCAATCACAGCTCGCACCTTGTAGCTCGCAGCTGGCCGCCCCCCCTCAAAACAGTTCGGCTCCCAGGGCAATTCAGGTAGGCTTTCAGCTGATGATTAAAAGGCAATTGTTGCCCATCCGCCCTCTCTCCTTTGAACTTAAAACGCCGTAATGAAAAGAATGTGAAAGAACCTGATAACATTATCTTATTTCCACCTCTTCCCACCTCTCTTCTCTCCCTCACCCCGTTCTTGTGAAACTTTGTTTTTTTAGCCTTTTGTTTTGTTTTTATCCTTTTTGTTTTACCTTTCGTTTTATCTTATTTTCTATGCTCCCCCTCCTCCCCCCTCCAGCAACAATGTATCCACACACTCTCTGATCCTGATCCAGGCTTCAATGTTGGCAGATTTACCCCCTTGCATCGCCACCCACACTTGCGGTTTCTCTGATAAACCAAGTGGTTCCGTTCTTCCCTTTTTATTTCATCATTGCTTTTGTCCTTCCCCCCTCCCCAAGGCGTGGTCCTTTGTTCTTGTTCTTGTTCTTGTTCTTGTTCTTGTTCTTGTTCTTGTTCTTGTTCTTGTTCTTGTTCTTGTTCTTGTTCTTGTTCTTGTTGTTGTCGCCTTTGGCCTCCCCCATTTAGCTTTCGCATCTTTTCTTTGTAGCACTTTGGCTAACAACACCAAAAACATTCATCTAGCCCTACACGATCAGAACCTGTGGAAGGCGTGGGTACTGGGAAACAGAAGGGGGGTGGGAGTGATGTTACACTATGATAATTCTGCCTGTAAGCTAAACTGCAACTTTTTTCCCTCCGTCTTATCGGGACCAAGAAAGACAACACACGCACACCACACACACACACCACGAGAAATATTTACACACTCGATTTTTTTTCTTAGTTCGTATCTTTCGCTTACAGCTATTATGCACATGTGGGATAGTGTTCCAAGCTTCATGGCTCCTCCTCTGAACTGCAGCGGTATCCCCGCTGTGGTGCCAAGGGAAGGTATGCGAGTTTATGTTGGTGAATGGGTGAGGGGAAACGGTTAAAGAAGCGTCCGAACGACTCAAAACAACATCCATGGCGGAGATAGTTGCTGAGTCATTTGTAGTAGGTGTGCTGTTTGATAGACACACCCAGTCACTTTGGGAAGTTGTGTCGTGGTTAACAGTGTCCAAGAATAACGACACCTTGTTCTGGTTTCACCCACGCAAACCCACTCCAAGCCGCTAAAACCATCACCACCTCTACCTACCTACACCACTGCAACCACCACCCCTGTTTCTTGCTTTTTGCGCCTAGAACGATTCCCTTTGTCATCCAAAAGGATCAGCTGACGAGCCAAGGAAATACTTTATTTTATTCAACCTATTTCCACCACAAAACACCTGCTAACCCCCCTCCCCCCCGGGCATTGCGAACAAGACCCACCCGAGGTTTTTATTTCCATTCTCCGAGATTTCTTTTTGCTATTTCCACCCACTTGGTTATTTGTCTTCTATTGGTGGATAAGGCAGCGCCGGATGCAGTAAGTTTGGGAGGCTGGTTGTGTTTTCTTGGAAGTTGAATATGCACCGTGCTGCGAGCATGACAAGAGCCGCAACGAAGAAAAAAAAGGGGGAAGAAAAAACCATTACTGCAAAATAATGAGGTTCAACACCTGACAGATGATGCCACAGTAGAGGAGAAAAGGAGGTGGGGTGTGTGTTGTAGTGTAGCATGGGCTGGGCCATATTGGTGGATGTATTGTGGTTGTTGATCATTTGCTTTTCCTCCGTTGTGTTTTTCCGTGGTCCGGTTATCGGACTCGTAGTTCGCTTGCAACAGTTTTGTGTGGGCCACACCTGTGCGTGTCTTTTCGGTACCATCAGCAGCAGCAGAAGCAGTGGCGGTGGCTTCGTCCTCTTCCCTCGTGGGGAGGGGAGGGGCAAAGGTGGTGATAAGAAAAGACATGTCAAAAAGCGTGGCGAGGTAATGCCCAGCCACGCCTCCTAGTGGTTGGGTCTTGCCCACGTCCACGCACCCGTGATCCTCCTGCAAGTCCCTGCCAGTTTATGCGTACATTGTACGACAAGATAAGATTTCGATACGCACCATGTCGCAATTTGGCCACGTTGTGGTGGTTGCTGCTATGTGGTGGTTTCCCACCATTGAGATAAAACACCAAATACAAGTGAGATAGAACAACTAAACATTGCATACGCAGAAATGTAAAGAAAGGTGCCGAAACGCAAAGATTAATTAGGTATATAGGTGGATAAGCAACTCAAACTAAAGGGTACAATCACCCCTCCTCTTCTCGTTACACGTATGCGGGAGCACTGCGGACACCACGAACGCCGCCATCCACAGCAATACCGCTATCCACCATGGCCGATGACGGGTGGCCCCGCCTCTTGTTCTTGCCATTGGTGTGGGTCTTGTAGTGCTGCATGCAGTTGTCCTGGCGGGCAAACCGGGCGTCGCACGAGGGCCACGGACACACGTGCTTGCGCTCGCCCGTGTGGATCCGGTTATGTCTCGCCAAGTGGCCCGAGGTGGTGAATGACCGCAGACACACCTTGCATACGTGCTTACGGCGAGGATCCTTTCCTGATGAGCAAGCGGATGAGGAGGAAGACGAGGCGCCGCCAGCGCTGCCCTGTTCCCCCCTGGGTGACGAATACGCGGACGAAGAAGAAGACGAGTGGTAGTGGTCGTGCTGGTGCTGGTGTTGGTGGTCGTACCCTGGGGGGAGTAGCGAGCCAGTAGAGCTTGACCGGAGCTTCACGCCACTGTCAAAGTGGGCGGAGTTGGGGGTGTGCATGTCTGGCGAGGGGTGCGACATGGTGGGGGCTGGTGGAATCTGATGGGGGTGGTAAAATGGTTGTGGTGGCCCCTGTTGTAGTATTAGTTGCGGTTGTGGTGGTGGTTGCATGTGCTGCATGTGTGGTGGTGGCGGTTGCATGTGTTGCATGTGTGGAGGAGGAGGCTGCATGTGTTGTTGTTGGGGTGGTGGTGGTGGTTGCATATGTTGCATATGTTGGGGTGGTGGTGGCTGATTGTAGTGGGGGTATGGTGCTGGTTGGTATTGGTATTGTGCATGGGCTGGCAACGGTTGCTGAATAGCATTTTGTGGTGGTGGTGGTGGTGGTTGTACACGAGGACTGGTCTGTATATACGACACCGAAGCGGTATAGTTTGGTGGGGTTGGAAGTCTTGGTTGGTGCTGTGCTGATGGGGAGTAGGGGCCTGTTGGAGAGGTTGCCACCAACGACGGTTGGCGAGAGGAGTTGGTGGCATTGGAAGACGAGTTGGTACTGCTCCTGCTACTGCTGTTGCTCCTGCTTCTGACCCTACCCGTGCTGCCACTGCCGCTACTGCCGCGCCTGCTGCCATCATTGTTGTTGCTGCTTCTGCTGCTAAACTCACTGGGTAATGGTATGGATGTGAGCAACTCGTTGAACGAGGGGAGCTTCATACTGCTTGGCTTGTCTAGCTTAGCAAACGGCTGTGGCAGTTGCACGGCGTATCTTTGTTGGTATAACATTTTTGTTGGGAGGACTAATTTTAGCAGCAAAAAAAAAAAGAGACGTGGTTCTGCTAGGCTAGGCTCGGTGTAGTAGTAATAGTAGTAGTAGTAGTAGTTGATGGTGGTGAAGTTGTAGTTTCTTCGTTACAGGGAGGGGAAGGTGGGATATCAAATAATGGGTGTTCCGTACTAAAGCTGCCACGAGGAGATTTGTTTGATATTTATATTAGTTCCCAGCAGGAACAGGAACAGGAACAGCAGCAGCTAAAAAGCACCACCAGTAATAGTAGGAATCTTTATTTTTTTTTTTTTTCTTTGCGTCGTGGGTCAGACGGTTTACATAGAGGAATAGGCAGCGACGCAGCAAAAGCCAAAAAGCCAAAAAGCCAACAAGAAAATAATAATTACAGAATAAAACAAAACAAAAAAAATAATGCAGTCTTTATCCGCTGTGCATGTAGGCAAAAATGGAGACGCACGGTCTAAAATAATATGCAACGTAAAAAAGGAGATAAAATATATGTAAAACCTTAATTGGTTACACACCTAGCTCAACCTGCAGAAAATGATTAACCAGCCGAAACTAGATTTACAGGTTCTGCAAAAGGAAAGAAAAACAAAGTAGTATGTGTGTGTGTGGGAACCCAAACCCACCCAGCATTGCCCTGGTGACACGATTGCAAAGGGGTGGGAGGGAAAGAGGGCACCAACTTTCTTTGAACCCCTGGCGTCTTCGCTAGGGTAACAAAACAAGGGTGGGGACATGATGGGGACGGAAAGACAAAGGAGGAGGTGGTGATTGTGGAGGAGGGAGCGAATGGTGTGGTGTGGTTCTTCAGCCAATGCAACATACCATGGGGGAAGGAGATGGGAGAGACTGGTTATCGACTCTTTTCCCACAATGCCTCCGAAATGGAGAGTGTTTACCTCTAGTGTTTGACACTGCTTGGGGAAAGTGAACACAAGGCAAAACTGAATCAAGCAAGTTATTACATAATAAATAAAAAAAAAAACCACAAACCTCTCTTGAATCAGGATTTTATTTTAGAATTTCAAACCCGCCAGTGCAACATCAATTTGAGTCCAGCGAAAGTCACAATGTCTACCCAGAAGTGGACGCGCGCCTGGAAAAAGTGCGTGCTTGACTACTAGGGGAAAGAGGGAGTAGGGAGTAGGGAGTAGGGAGGGAGAGAAACAACAAGGCGGGCGGGACCGAGGTGGTGGCTATCGCTTATGACAGTTGGTTGTTTGCCTCTATCTTCTTGGCACGTGCCATTGGAGACCTTTGAATGGACCAAAAAAAAAAAAAAAAGATGCCAAAGGGGGCCAAGGGGGATGCCACTAGGGCCTCCCTGCTGGGCTGGCAAAACAGCTGATGAGCGGAAGCAACATGCAAATTGTGTCACCTGTTTCTATTCCTGCCTGTTTCCCTATTCTTGCTTTGCCTCCCATGTTTCCTGTTCTTGTTTGTGTACACACTCCCTCTAATTGCACTTACCAATCTCGTTTCTGTATGTATCCCCGCGCCCCCATATCATGCTAGCGTAAAGTGAGAATAAACAAGCCGCCAGGTCTATGTTGTTGCTACCGCTGGTAAAGTGCCACAAGTACCGCAGCTGGTATCAAGCAAAGCAGTTGACACCCCTATTTCCCACCCAGTGCGCGACGAACGTCGGATATTGTTTTCCACTGAATAACCAGGTGGATGGCAAGAGAGGGCAAGGGAGGGCAAGAGAGGGTGACGGGGCCCCGGGTCCCTGGGGCCTACTGGAGCGGGCAGAGAAATGGGCTCCCCCAAAAGGGCTCCTTGGGAGCTGCTGCTGCGGGGGACTGCTGGGCGGTTCTGATCCCTTCCCCATAGCTCCCAGAAAAAGAAACGTCTTGAGCCAGGTCTTTACCGCAAGACTGCATGTGATCTCTATACCACATTGGCTACATGTTTGTGGGTGTGCGCAGTTCTGCTTTGCTGGCCACCTCATCGCAAGCCGTTTACTCACTGTAGGAGAGATGCCCTCACTCTCCTTATCCCCCCTCCTTTCTTAGTGGCTAGGATGCAGTATGTGCCGCCCGACCTATTGATCGATTGATCAGCGATGGAGAATGAAAAGTTTTTCAACGTAAAATTTGCGCCTTTTTGGCGTTGACGCCTTTCCTATTGTCTCGAAGCGTGGCGGGAGATGAGAGGAGGAGAGGTAGGAAGGGGGGGGGATAAAGTGCAGAAGGGGCGAGTGGAGGGTAGGTGGATACCAACAACTAGGGGTGAAAAAATGGTGGTGGAAATGCCTTTTCTTTTTCTTTTTTTGAGGGTATTACGGGAAACGCAAGTGATACGCACAAAGTATGGAGAACACAAAGTAATGGGGCATCTACTTATACGTAGCGATTCAAGGCAGACCATTCTCCAGTAGAACCAGCAGTAGAATCACCAATGAAACTACCAGCGACAACAAGCAACAACAGCCATCACGACGAACAAAAAGAGCAACTATTTGCTATTCCCGTACACACAAGGTGTCACAACCCTCCTGCCTCCCCCTCTTTAGGTACGCGTCCATTTATTCCCCTTTTGCGTACATCCTGGAATTCAAACCTGGTTTCTCATCTTCCTTGTGTTGGGCTGGGCTTATTAGCATTTTAAACTTTGAGCATGTTACATCGAACGGCAAACGCATGTCTTTTTCAAGGCTGGGGCGCCAAAGCAGCAACCTCATCTCCACTAGGTGTATTTTCTCAAGCCAAACTTGTGCGTTCTGGGTGATAAAGCGCATGAGCTTTTCAACCTTGAGCAGGCAAGCCTCGTCTAAACTTGACTTGTCGTGGGGGCATGCCGGACAAACTTTAATCCTCCTGTCCCCCCCAACCACTACCCCCCACTGGGTATGAATTTCACCAAGAAGTATTTCAAAACCCAAAAAAGACAAAGCAAGCGAAAACAGAGGCGAACAAAAGAAGATGAAAGATAATAACCTATTGAGGGGGGGGGGCACCAGAAACGCAGTAAAACCACCACTCTTTTTTTTTTGTTCTGTCCTCACCACACTCGGTGGAGGAGGGGGGAGATGAAGGGGGGAGAAGGAGAGGCAGGAGGCGGCAACGGTTCTGCTCAACCTCTTTTTACCTACTTTGCTTAGTTTTGTTTTTTAGCACTCTTGACACTATGCACCTCTGCCAAATACCCTTGAGTCACTTTTCAACACGATGGGTAGGGGTCTCTCTCTCCCTTTGGCAGCAGCAGCAGCAAAAGCAGCAGCTACTGCTGCTGCTGGGTCGTGGAGGAGCAACGGAGAGAAGAAAAAAAAAGTTTCTTTTTTTATTCGCTATTGTTTCTTTTTTTTTCTGGCTCAACTCTAATTTTTGCGCCAATTGTGAATTTCTCCCAATTGGGAAGGAACCATAAACAACCGTGAAGCCCACTCACTGAAGCTGGGTGTTGGCACAGAGTGGGCGGAACCGGCGGTATTGACAGCACATTGACTAAAACATGACAATACAACATCAAGGAAAGCGTCAGTATTCCAGGATGGAAAAAAAGCTTAATCCAGGAATTGTATCCCAACAGGAAGGTATACGAGAGAAAAGCGTGGCTTTCTCATGTTGTCATGTTGTATTGTACCCTATCCCGTCATATTCCGTCTTATCCCTTGTCATGCCGTCTTATCCCGCCCCGTCCTATCGCATACTGGCGCACACCCTTTCTCTCTCTCCCTTTACATAACCACGAGGGGAAAAACGGAGGTGACGGGGAGAGGCGGAAGGCGGCGAGAACAGAGGGGCTAAGACGTGAGAATCTCACAACCATAGCAATGCCTTTCTATGACAACGACCCTTCGCTTCGTTTCCTCCTTTCATAGCAAGTTCCACATGACCATTACCCATTTTTGTTACACAAGGCCTGCAAGACACAAATACACGAGAAACATTTCGCTTTCATCTTTTAGGTGGTGCTGCTCCATGCTGGTTACGATATGGGTGTTGTTTCTATCTTTCCTTCTTTCCTTCTTTCCTTCTCTCTTTCTTTCCTTCTTTCTTTCTTTCCTTCTTTCTT
Source organism: Zhuliangozyma blackwelliae (assembly GCA_030579015.1). Lineage (NCBI taxonomy): Eukaryota > Fungi > Ascomycota > Pichiomycetes > Serinales > Debaryomycetaceae > Zhuliangozyma > Zhuliangozyma blackwelliae. The sequence goes on along the minus strand of JAKTZW010000015.1, from coordinate 17,032 downwards.
TCTTTTTCTATGGCGGAATATTCTTCCACAGAGGGGGATGAGATAGCAGACAACCTTAATCCCTCGTAGCTCTCCCAACCAACCGGCCTCCCCGCTTGCCAAGAACAAAAAAAACACTTGGCAATGGGATGGGTTAGCTTTAGTGTGTCTCTTGGAACACACTAGGAAAAGGGCAACATGGCCAAGGTGCTTGTGTTTTTAGGTTATGAGTGCTGCCCACACCACTCGTTTCAAGAAGAAAAAAAAATTTCTGCTTTCACAGCATTTCTTCTCAAACAAGGAAATTTCATGGTTTGAAGATGTTCTCTGGTTTGAAGATGTTCTCTGGTTTGGATATATTCCCTGGTTTGGATATGTTCCCTCGTTCGTGACTTGCGCAACTTCTAAGGACTCGTCGGTTGCCCTTGCCTACCGGGGATGGCCTATTCCAGGGTGGCGACCCCATGTGGGTTCGCAACCAAGGGGTTGCCGCTAAAACGAATACCCGCAAAGGTATCCGTGGAAAACGTTGGAGGCAAGTTTGAGGGTATTTTCGTCACTACTGGGAAGGAGAATAACCATCCAGAGGCAAAATGACAAAGAATGATAAACAATCTCTGGCAAGAATCAAACATGAAAAAAAAAAACAAAAAAAAACTGCCCTGCCCTGCCCTGCCCTGCCCTGCCCAGCTCTGCTCAGTCCATCCCAGCCCAGAGAGAAACCTCGTTAACCAGGACGATAAGCAGTTTTTTAAAACTCAAATGTTTACAAGCAAAATGTTAAAAAGTAAAACCTACTCTGTCCTTTTTCATCTCGATATACTTCTTCATCGCGATAATGTTTCCCCTATTCAGTCGCCCACAATCGTTAAAACAAACAGCAACTGGGAGTACACAAACTCTGCGATTATCAATTCTGTAACCAGAGTTTAACCTACACCACTATTGGAAAACAACACGTACGCCATTACTAAGTGGGTGATAAAACACATTGCGCTTCCCTTTGCGTCCCGGTGGGGTGGTGGTTGCGTGTTTTCCTGGTTAGTTTGGTTGCTTTATGGTTTTGCTTGTCCAAGATTTTTACATGTTTGCAAAAAGAAAAAGAAAAACCTCCGATGTTGGTTTTGCAGCCCTGTGTGTCGCTCCCTCTTTATTCTTTGTTAAAAGCTAGAGAAGCAAGAGAAGAAAAAATGGTTGCTTAACCATTTTCTCAAGAATGGCCTGATTTATTCCTTCTTCTTCTTCTTCTACTTCTTCTCTCTCTGGTTCTGCTTAAGTCTTGGGTTTTCTCATCCTTTTTTCTTATCCCTCTGGACTATAACAAAGGGTAAAGCTTGTGTAGTCATCGGGGAAAGCCCGGAAGAGTGAGCCCTGTCCCCCCCCCTCTGTCCCCTCCTCCTTGGCTTTTAAAACTGAAAAAAAAAGGTATTGTGACTTGCGTGAACGTATGCCCCCATATCCCACCCCTCGTCGATCAGGATTTACAATGCGCAATTGCACGGCACCGCCCAGATCGAATACCAAACTTGTTGGAACGCTGTGTCTCGCAAGCGAACCCTGTCGCGCTGCTTCAAAAGAGGAACGGCTAAAGTAACCCAGGTGGGCCCGTGAAAGTCTGTAGAGCTTGCACACCTTGCACACCCTGCGCAACTTGCAGCATACCCAATCATTGCCAAAGAACAAAAAGAAACGACGACTGGTGGAACCTTTGCTCATATGCGTCTATGCCCAATCCTCAATGCCCTAACGCTCATGTCTCCCCCACCACCACCCTTGTTTTCACCCTGCCGTGGTCCCCTCACAATGTCACGTGAATCGGTGTAAAATTGGCGAATCGAGAGAAGAAAAAAAAGAAAAGAAAAAGAGGGTGAAATATATCTTCTTCCTCTTCTTATTCCTCCCCCCACACACATACCATGTTGAGCCGAATTTCCAAAAGGACAATCACGATATCGGCCAATAGTCCTGTAAAGCTTCCCTTTGTGCCCTTGGTGAGCGAAACCGGTTTCCCCGGCGCAATTGGCAACACCCCGTTGTTGAGATTGCCCCGAATTTCCGAGTCTGTTGGCCGCAACATCTACGCCAAGGCCGAGTTTATGAACCCCGGCGGGTCCATCAAAGACCGTGCCGCCTTGTACGTGGTCAAGGACGCCGAGGAGAGGGGACTCATTGGCCCCGGGGGCACGGTTGTTGAAGGCACTGCAGGCAACACCGGGATTGGGCTTGCCCACGTCTGCCGCGCTAGGGGGTACCTGTGCGTGATATACATGCCCAACACCCAGTCCAAATCCAAGATCGAGACGTTGAGGTTGCTTGGAGCCGAGGTGCACCCGGTCCCAGCGGTTGCATTCACCGACCCGGAAAACTATAACCACCAGGCCAAGAGACACGCCGACAGGTTGGACAATGCCGTGTGGACAAACCAGTTTGACAATGTCGCCAACCGACAGGCGCACATTGAAACCACGGGGCCAGAGATCTGGGCCCAGTTGGATGGCAAAGTCGATGCGTTTACTTGCTCCACCGGCACCGGGGGCACGTTTGCCGGGGTCACGCGATACTTGAAGACCATCTCCAACGGCAGAGTCAAGGCGGTGTTGGCCGACCCACCGGGGTCGGTGTTGTACTCCTACATCAAGTCCAACGGAAAGGAGATGGTCCGCGGCGGGTCGTCGTTCACCGAGGGAATCGGCCAGGGCAGGGTCACCGACAATTTGCAGCCAGACTTGGAGTTGATTGACGACGCGGTGAAAATCCCCGACGAGGACTCCATCGCCATGGTGTACCGGTTGTTGGACGAAGAGGGCTTGTACTTGGGCGGCACCGGCGCCTTGAACGTGGTGGCTGCCGTGGAGGTGGCAAAGACTTTGCCCGAGGGCAGCAATGTGGTGACCATCTTGGCGGACTCGGCACACAAGTATAGCGACCGGATCTTTTCCAAAACCTGGTTGGAGAGCAAGGGGTTATATAATGCTCTCCCGGAAAACTTGAAAAAGTATGCTGTGTTGGAGTAGCCTCTGCCATTCTTTTAGGTATGGCGCAGATCTGTTGTAGTCGTGTGTACACCAAGGTAAAAATTTTCAGAGAAGAAGAAGAAAAAAATACACAACGCTTTGTAAAAAAAAAAAAATGGAATCAAACAGAGGAAAGAAAGAACAGGCAGAAGACGACGGAGAAGAAGAAGAGGAAAGACAAAGAAAGAAAAGGAAATAAGACAGTCTTTATAGGATAGCAACGCCACAGAACTAGAGACACTACCACCCACCCACCTCAAACACCTCAAACACCAAAGGGAATAGAAGAAAAGCCTCGCGTGCATAGCCCACATATACCCTTCCCCCTTCCCTCCACCCTCGCCTCCCGTCTCTCTTGCACAATCCACTCATTTTTTTTTTTCATTAGCATCAAGATCAAGAATAAAACCCAGCCCCAGGACGTTCGTGACTGTGCATAATACATATGGAGCAACAAATACACCAGGCGGTCGAGATAGCGCTCAGCGGCACCGCCGATGCGAGCCTAAAGAACCAAGCGATTGATTTCATCAACCAGATCAAGTCCACCGAGGAAGGGTACAAGTCATGCGTCGACATCTTGACCAAGTCGTCGTCGCAGCCCATCAACGACGGGCTCAAGTTCTTTGTGTACCAAGTGATTGAGGAAAACATTGATAGGTTGAGCCGCGAACAGCTATATGCATTGAACAATGAGATATTCTCGGTCTTGGCGGCCTACGTCTCGCGTGAGTCCAAGGATGTGGCCCATTTGCGAAACAAGCTTGCCCAAATCTTTGCCAAGGTGTTTTGCTATGTCTATATCGATATCAACCCCAATTTCCTCAAGGACCTTTTGTCGATGATAGCGAACAACGACAACAGCAGCGGCAGCAACAATAACAACAACAACAATAACAACAGCAGCAGCAGCAGCACTACCAACAGTAGCACTACCAACAGTACCCAACTCGCGGTTGACTATTATGCCAGAATACTCATTGGCATCCACTCCGAGATTGGAGACAAGTACATTGCACGAACAAGGGAGATCCAGGACAGAAACAATTTGCTAAAGGACGCCATCAGGGCCAGGGACATGGAACAGTTGGTGGCCAGCTGGTTGACGATCTTGTCGAGCCCGGGCAATAGCACCGAGGCCATACTTGAAAACACGATGAAGAATGTGGGAAACTACGTTTCGTGGATGGAGATTGGGTTGTTTGTCCTGCCCGAATTCATCAACACCATATTTGGGTACTTGAGTCGAGAACCGGTGAGAAATGCCACTTGCGACACGTTGGTGGATATGGTGTCAAAGAAGATGCCGCCCGCCAGCAAGGTTGAGTTTATTGCCATGTTGAACTTGACCAGCGTCCTAGAATCGATCGACTTGACCGACGACATTGACTTTGTCGAGCATGTGGCCAGGTTGGCCAACCAGATTGGTATTGACTTGTTATTGGTGGTGGAGAACCAGCCTGACTTGCTAACCCTGGCCAGCGGCCACTTGTTCAAATTGTGGCCGTTGGTTTTCACCTTTTTAGGCCACGAATACGACGACGTGTCGCAGCAGGTGTTTCCCTTTATCCAGCAGTTTTTGTTGTTGTGCAAAAAGCCCACCCTGTCGCGCGCGCTTTGCTCGCCCGAGTTGATGTCGACGTTGTTGAACAAGGTTATACTAAAGATGAAGTACGACGACGACGACGATGGTACTCTGGACGACGGCGCCGAGCAATTTCGCGAGTTTAGAAACAAGTTGAAATACTTCCAGGACAGCATTGCCATACTTGAGCCTGACTTGTACGTGGAAGCCATCCCCATTGTTGTTAATGAGTCTATTTTCAGTGGAAACTCCAAAAGCAACTGGAGACAGCTAGAATTGGGCTTGTATGAGCTCATCAATTTCTCCGAGAGTTTGAAAAACAACCTCATCAATGTCCCCAAGGACAAGATCAACCAGAGCAAGCCATATATGATATTTCAGGAATTCTTGGTGAAACTCATCAACTCGGATTTCATCCTCGAGGTCAACCACCCAAAAATCCAGCTTCAGTTTTTTGAGTTGGTGGTGAAGCACTACAACTTTCTCAACAACCAAAACAATAGGGGAGACTTGATTGTTCGCATCTTGGAAATCTTCACCAGCCCCTTGGGGTTGTTTAACGAATACGAAGCCGTCCGGCTCAGAAGCTGGTACCTCTTTTTCCGGTTCATGAAGCTCACCAAGCCCAAGTTGACGGATGAGCCCTTGATTGAACAGATTGTTATCAAGATGCAGCCCTTGCTCGCAATCAAGGCAGAGTTGCCCACCAAGGACGAGGACGATGACGTTATTGAAAATGGAATCTTTTTCAACCAGCAATACTTGTTTGAGACCATGGGGCTCTTTATCTCGCTAATTCCACAGGAATTGTCGCCACTCAAGTCCAAACTCATTGACGTGACTTTCCAGCCGTTGTTTGGCGACTTGGAAAAGTGCATCCAGATCCCCGAACAGCAACGAGACCCAGTGGTTGTATTGCAAGCCCACCACTCGTTGATGGCGTTGGGGACAATTGTTAGGGGCTACGACTACGAGCAGGGGTTGAAGTTTGCTCCCGATGTGATTGACAAGATCAACAATGCGGCCCAGGTTGTGCTCATCACGTTGGAGAACTTCACCAAGCACGAGATGATTCGAGACGCATCGAGATTTGCGTTTGCCAGGTTCATCCCCATCCTTGGCGCCCAGTTGAACATCCACTTGACGAAATTGATCACGCTTATTTGGTCGGTCCCCGCCTTGCGGGTGTCTGAGTTGAGCGACTTGTTTGCGTTTCTTGGCCAGATTGCCCACACGTACAAGGACGATGAAAATATCTACCAGCTATTAAACAACTTTATCTCGCCGTTGTTCCACAAGGTCTTTGAGGTGTTGTCGACAACGGCGCCGGAGGAGGAGGTGCGTCCGGACTTGGTGCGCGACAAGAACTTTTTAAAAAAGGCGACGCTCACCTTTATCAGCACCATCATTATGAACCACTCGGCCAGCTTGTTGGTCACCGAGACCAATAAGCAAGAGTTTCCCGAGATTATCGGCAAGTTGTTTGAGTATGCGTACGACTTGTCGGACACGGCGGTGTCGAAAATGGCGGTGGCGCAATTGAGCAACATTGTCACTGTTTTTGGCGACGGCGGTAAGATTTCTGACCCTGCGGACAAGTACAGCGCTGCTTTGCCGCCGGTGGAGGGGATCGATGAGTTTTTGATGAACAAGGTGGTGAACTTGTCGTTTGAGCTACCCTTTCAGCGCGCCGAGTTTAACGCCAACGACGCCCAATACCGATTGATTGCGCAGGACATTGCCGTGTTGTTGAAGACGTACCAGGGGAAGAAGGGCGATGTGTTTGTCAGTTTTTTGTCGGCCTACTTGATGAATATGGGGTTGGGCCAGGAAAAGACGAGCGAGTTTGCCACGGGCTTGGCCCGGTTGGAGTTGAAGGATTTCAAAAAGTACTTTGTCACGTTTGTCAATGAATTGAAGGGAAAGTGAGCACCATGAGCAGCACGTATTTGCTGCGATTAGTATAGTAACACGCGTATATAGTTATTACCTTCTTGGACCTTATTGCTTGATCCTTTACTGGATCCTCTGCTTGATCCTCTGCTTGATCCCTTGCTTGATCCTCTTTTTGTGTGTTGCACTACCGCTTTGCGATGCTCTTCTCTAGAGCGAAAAATTTATCCCATTGGATCTGAGCAAACACAGTCAAGCCAACACCACCACCAACCATATAGACCATGCCGAAAAACAAGAATGGAGAAGATGTTGTGATTCCGCCCAAGGACGACGAAGAGTTGTTTCTTGAAAAGTTGGTGTTTGGAGACTCGGCAGGATTTGAATCTAAATTGAGCAAAACCGACAATTTGTTTGAGTACTCGTCAGAAGAAGAACATGACGACGACAACGATGGTGACGACGACGACAACTTGCGTTCGGACGAGGACATGGAGCATATACAAGACGACGACTTGTTCTTTATAGACGAGGGAAACGATAATGGCCACGAAGCCTTTGATGAAGATGCCATGCAAGTCGATGACGAAGGAATGGAAGTGGATGATGAGGAATACGAGAGCGAGCAGAATGCGTGGGAGGACTCGGACGACGACAAGTTGAATGTGTCACTAATGTCATCCGATAGATTGAAAAAGTTGAGAAGGTTGCCCACCGACGCAAATGTGTCTGGGAAATCATACATAATCCGATTGCGGTCCCAGTTTGAAAAGATATATCCACGTCCCAACTGGGTTGAAGAACTAGACAACGAAGAGGAGGACGGGGACAATGACGATTCAGACATGGACGACGACCACGAAGACGACCACGAAGAAAGCGTCCGCCCCAACACATCGGCACTACTCAGCATACTTGCATCAACGCAGTCGTTTGTCATCACCAAACAGCTCAAGCTCATCTCGCCCACGAAAATCTCCATCACCCGCTTGAAAGACGCCAACTGGCAGCGACTTTCCAAGTCCGGGATACAGAGCCTTAGTTTCCACCCTACGCACCCCTTGCTCTTGACCGGCGGGTTCGACAAGACCCTTCGCGTGTACCATATTGACGGCAAGACCAACAACTTTATCACCTCCTTCCACTTGCGCAACTGCCCGGTGTACACGGCGGCGTTCAGTCCGTTGCCCGAGGAAAACCTCGTGTTTGCCGCCGGGAGAAGGAAGTTTATGAACAAGATCGACTTGGACAGTGGCGAGGTGGAAAAGATATCGCGTATGTATGGGCACGAGGCCCACCAAAAGTCGTTTGAGTATTTCAAAATCTCGCCGAGGGGCAGCTATATCGGCATGACGGGTAACTCCGGGTGGTGCAACTTGCTCAGCGGGAAAACGGGACAATGGGTGCAGGGGTTCAAGATTGAGGGGACGATTGTTGACTTTGAGTTTGCCCGCGACGAGAGCTTCATTGTGATTGTCAACACAGCGGGCGAAGTGTGGGAGTATGAGTTGTCGCTGAAGACGTCGTCCAAAAAGAGCAATGTAATTTTACGCAAGTGGCACGACGACGGCGGGGTGGGTATCACCAAGATCAAGCTCGGCGGGCCAAAGAACCGGTGGGTTGCAATTGGCTCGAATAACGGTATTGTCAACATTTACGACCGCAGTGGGTTCGACGCCGAAACGGCTCGCCCCAAACCAATCAAGATTGTGGAGAACTTGGTGACGAGCATATCGTCGCTCAACTTTTCGCCCGACGGCCAGATTTTGGCCATTGCGTCGAGGACAAAGAGGGACGCTTTCCGGTTGGTGCACTTGCCCAGCGGGTCGGTGTATGCAAACTGGCCCACTAGCGGCACGCCGTTGGGCAAGGTGACGGCAGTGACGTTTTCTCCCAACAACGAAATGTTGGCCATCGGCAACGAGGGGGGGAAAGTCACTCTTTGGAGGTTGAACCACTACTAGGTGTATGCCGGTGTGTATGTGCCTGTACATATACATATACCTGTATATATTGCATAAAGGAGAGCAAAAGTAGACTTCCCAATTGGGCACTTTCATGCACCAACTCTTTCTATATTTTGTGTCCTCGCAAACTAGGGATGGGAAAAGAAAGGGAAAAAAAAAAAACACACATTGAACGCTTTGTTAGTCAATCACCACCACAACCCGCAAAACACCATTATCCAATGGGTAAATTAGTAGGAGCACCGTATGTTTTGTCGCCCTTCTTCCCCTTCCTAGCTTATTGAAATACTAACTTTTTCCCCCATTTAGAAAGGGCCACGACCGCTACCGTGACCCCGTGACACACCAAATCACCCCAGCGTTATACCGGGTTCGAAAGCCTTTCTTTTGGAGAAACACGGCTGGGTTGTTTCTAGTTGGAGCAATCCCGTTCGGAGTGTATTGGTTGACCATGCACAAGATGACCATGGACGACGAGTTTGGCGATATTCCTATCCCGCCAATCAGCGACGAAGAATTGAAGAAGTTGAAGGTGGAATACGAGGCAAAGCAAAAGGGGGCAAACTGAGCGGAGGGCAACAACACCTGGTCCGCTGCATCTTAATAAGCCTGTGGTTATGTTTGGCTATGTCATGGGCAGCAACTGTTGCTTTATTTTGTTTAATTTTTTTAATTTTTTTTTTTTTTTGCAAAACCTTCTTGTATATATATATATGACTGCACATCTGTTTGGAGGGCACCTCTACTTTTTGTTGAAATACTTTGATACGCCCCTCACGGGGTAGGGGGTATCATACTCCTCCAAAAAGTCATCGTAGTTATCCCTCTCCTTATCGAAGGAACTAGTTCCTGGCTCTTCGTACGTGTGTTGTTGGTAGGCGCTGGAGGCGATACTATTACGGGGATACGGCGCCTGGGCCACCTCATTGGGCTCGAGTTGTGCTGCTGTGTAATCTGTGCGCAACTGGGGGGGTTCGCGGCCTGCGTGGTCTGTGTTTGGGGCGTCGGCATCCGACAGGTTTGTGTTGGTAGTTGAGTCGTTCAAGTGCAAGTGGTTGGTGGGATTGTATGTGTCGCCGTTAGATGCGTAGCCTAGCCTGGAACTGAGTTCATTATGCGATATGTCTGTATTGTCCAGCTGGTTGCTCTCCGTAAGCAGGGCTGTTCTTGTGCCCGGTTGGCTGCTTGTTTGTGGCGGTTCCTTTCGTCGAGATACATCTCTTCCGTATGGGTCATACACTTTTATGTCAAATGGGTTTGTCATTGCCGTTCCAAATGGGTCTTGGGGCGGCAGAGGCCCCCTACTTTCATAGTCCATTTTGGGGGGCAGTACTCTATTCTCGAGAAGCAAATTGTCGCTGGACGTACTGTTGATACCTTCCAATTCCCTATAGTTTGCTGCTTGCAAGTGTTGGGGGATATAGTTCAGTCCTTCTTTGTTCAACGTGGAATACAACTGCTGCTCCTCTTCAACAATGGTGTTGAACGAGTCTTGTCTGAGTGGCGGGTAGACCATGTTTCTGACATAGTCTTGATTGTATGACGATTTCCTCGACGTTTGCTTCCTTGGGTTGTTGCTGGTGTAGCTGTTTGACAGAGACGCCAACGTCGACTGCGAGTACCCTCGTTCCTGAAAGTTGGGCATTTTCTTTACGCTGTCTAGCGACTCCACGTGTACATTGTACAATGTCTTTTCGTCGAGGTTGGAGATCCTTTCGCGGGATAATATGCCTTGCTGGAGTAGTTCACGCTTTGGTTTGTGGTGTGTGCGCACGGCCTTGGCCACTGACTCGTTGATCAAGTGGCAGCAGTACAGCTTGAACGAGGTGTACCGTCCTTTCCGAAGAGTGCATTTCAACGGGATGTACATCAACATGCCAAACAAAAACTTGAAAAAGAAAAAGGCAAATATAATCACCGAAAGACACATAAAGGACAAGATAACCGAGAGGTACACGTTGGTTTCGGCGATTTTGGTGATGTTCCCCAAAATATCATTGTTCATCTCGCCGCCCGTGGCGTAGAACCTCAAGGTCAAGATGTTGATTGCTTGCCGCGGCGCGTCGGCCACCAACACCTGCAAGGCATTGTCCATTTCGTAGTACGTGAGGAAGCAGCAAAAGTCGAAAAACTTTCCTTCGTCAATGCCGTTGAATAAGCAAAAGTAGTTGTAGCTCTTGATCGAGTACAATCTCTTGGCGATGCTGTTGAGGTAGACAAGGGCAATGTTTCTTGTGCGGTAGATGTGCACGGCCCAGATCCAGTGGTATAGCAAGAGGCAAAACTCAAAGATGATGCAGCCGGTAAAGATCCACTTCGCCACGCCATACGCGTACGGCTTGTAGTCGTCAGTGGCCCATCTCTTGAACACAAGAATGTTTAAGCAGGTATATATGTCGGTGGCAAGCAAAACTAGGGACATGGTGACTAGAATCCAGGCATAAAAGTACCAAAAGATGGTGGACCCCTTGTAGTTTTTGAACGAATCAACATCAATCACGTCGAATGTCGAGACGTCTAGGCTGTACTTTGCAATCGCTTTCTCGGCATTGAAGTGTTCCTTTGCGTTGTTTTGTTTATTGCCCATGGCGCTGGGGTTGGATGTAGCTCGATGGGCAAACAAGTGTGGGAGATGGGTGTGGGGGGTGTACTGATCAATAGATTGGCTGGTTTTGCAGTGGTGTATAAAAATAGTTTGTGCTTGTGCGGCGGCGCCAAAACAAAAAAAAAAAAAAAAAAAAAAGGAATATGTTACTGACGTGTTTCAGATGTGTATGGTGTTGAAAACTGGCAGTGGTGTTGAAAACTGGTAGTGGTGAGCAGGGTGCGGGCACTTTTGCTTGGGAAAGACGTGCTGGACTTCTCTTTCTTCCTGTCTCTTTGGTAGTGTGTGTATGTATATGTTGTTCTGTATGGTCTCCCCCTTTCAGATAGAGTCGGTTTTCTACGCGCGTTTATTCAAGTACTAGGGACAAAGGAAAATGGGTCCAAGCAGGCGAAACGATGCGGTAACGAAAGATGATACCAGCAACAAGTAGTGCGGCAAAGGAAGAGATATATATATATCGCCCAGAATGCCACGAGATGGGTGCAGGGAGTGGGGGGGAAGGGGGGAGAAACACCATCTCCGTTAGGGAGTGCCACACACAAATTTGGGCATCGCCGTAAGTGGAATCATCATCCTTTTCTCTCCCGCCTCACATACTTGAATGATTTACGAGAAGATTTATATATATATAAGTAGCAAGACTGGTTTGTTTTGTCTTGGCATTGAGTGTATCGCTTCTTTCACCCTCTGGCTGACTTGGAGAGACCTAGATCCCCCCCGTAGTTAGAGAGACCCCCACCTGGGTACACCCCTCCTTGCTCTTCGTTGAAGAAGCAGTTCCAGTTTAGTCTGTGCATAGCCGCATCTACATCCACATTCTCTCACTCACAGAGAGAGAGATAGGTATATATATATATGGTCAGGTGCCAATCTCTCCCAGACGGTAGTCGATGTTGGTGCTTTCGACAAGTTACCCTTGCCTTCCCTCCCTGTGAGTGCAACTGGTTTGCTCTTACTTCTTGTGAGTGGAGGAAAAAAAAAAAATTCGATTGTTTGAGCGTCTCTCCAGCCCCCTCAACTTGCTCTCTCGCCATCTCTTGTCATCCCATCCAGCTGCAGAGACATGTCCCACCCCGTCACAGCAGATGAGATCATTGTACGACTCAATCAAGCCAAGCTGCTTATTGAGCAGGAGCCGGACTTGCACGCAAAAGTAGTGCGCCAAGTGTTGGGCTTTGTGGAGCGTCCAGAACCGAGCATCAAACGATGGACGGTTGACTTTCTCTACGACACATTCGTCGCCAGCAACTCGTTGTCGACTCAAGAAAAGGTGGACTTGGCCTTGGACACGTTGGATGCGTTGATCACGTTGTCCGGCGTGCGCGAAGTAGACACGTTCAAGAAAGTCATTGACGTCTCGTGCCTCGTCTACCAAATGGCATTCCGCTACGTGGCAGAGAACGATGGGTCCAACGCCATTTGGAGCAAGTTGACCGAGTTGAAAAACTCGTTGGTCAACAAGTTTGTAACCACGTTCCCCTTGGACGCCAGCGACAATGCGGAGCACGACTCGGTGCGAAACATCACCACCAAGTTGGAGCTACTCAAGTTTATCATGATTGTTATTGACTACCAGTCCAAGACCCAGGTCGTTGCCGAGCCCGTTTCGGTGGGCTTCAGCTTGAACCGAGTGAGTGCCAACCATTCGTTGATAAAGTTTGACAATATGGAGTACGAAAGCAATTCGTTGCTAGGGTTGGTGTTGAAGACATTGGGACAAGACATTATAGTGGCGCCAATGGTGTCGGCCACCATCAACCACTTGGCTATACTTGTGAAGAAGAAGCCGCAGTTTGCCACCAGAGTGCTTGGGGCAATTGAAACTTACGACACCAACGACAAGCAGCAGTCAAACTACCAGTCTGTGGAACAGTTTAAGCTTTCCAAAAAGTACATTGACCGCGCCATCAAGATCTTTATCCAGCACTGCTTAAAGAACAACTTGGTCCCTCCCGCCTTGCAGAATGGATTCAACAAAAAGATGGCCGTGTTGGTGGATAGGGGGAACGACGTTCGAAAGAAAAACATCTTTACCATATCCGAGCCAAACATTAGGAAGCGAAAGTTTGAAGGGTTTTATAATCCGTCGAAGCGGATCAAGGACATCAACTACAAGAGCTTGTACACCTTGAACGACGTGAACAATGAATTGAACAATTTCGACATGTCGTCGGTGCCGCAGCCGTTGTTGGTAAACATGGTGATTAGCGCGTTGCAAAAGGCTGACGTGGGGAGGTTGAGCAAAGCGTTGGAAATCATTGGCGATAGGTATACCTATGCTTTGGGGAAAACCCTGCCCCAGCAAGTTGTCAAACAGGAACCAGCCGTGAAGCTGGAGGCTGGATTGCGTGACGGGGCAGAGGGGGACGAAGAGGACGAGGAGGAATATGCTCCCGAGACTGTATACACATTGCCCCCGCCCAAAGAGCTCTCCTTTCAGGAAAAGAAAGCCCACATTGCCATCATTATCAAAAACTTTTTTGCCCTCGCCGGCTCAAAGGTGATTGAAGCCAGTGTTTCAACTGGTGGTGGAGAGGAAAATGAGAAGGAAGAGGCCCGGGGTGGCGAGGCAAATGTGACAAAAGAGTTGACAAAAATAGCCATCAAGTCGTGGGAGAAGGACTCGTGGGTGTTGGTTCTTACCAGGTTAGCTACGCGTGGCATGAGGACCGCTTCTGAGGAAGACGGGCTGGTTGATGCTTCGCCCGACGATAGGAACAAACAGGAGATGGGCGATATGATCCGAACCGCCATCTTTGACTACTTTTTGGAAAACATCCACACCAGGATAGACATTATTATCGAGTGGCTCAACGAAGAGTGGTATAGCGAAAGGGTGTTTCAGAACGAGCGCCAAAGCAAGAAGAGGGCCGACGCCGATGCCGATGTCGATGTCGATGCCGATGCCGACAAGGTGGCCACGCCGATCTACGACAAGTGGGCAAGCAAGGTCCTCGACGCCATGATCCCGTTTTTGGAGCCCAGCGATAAAAAAATCTTTATCCGGTTGTTGTCGGACTTGCCGTACCTCGACGCGGACTTGATCAGTCGGATCAAATCGCTCTGCTACGATCCAGCAAGGTCGGCCATTGGCTTTTTGGCGTTGCAGTTTCTCATCATGTATAGGCCGCCGGTAAAGGAGATTTGCTTGAACGTTTTAAGGGAGTTGAGCGAGGGCCTGGAGGAGGACATTGCAGAGGAAGCAAAGAAAAAGTTGCAAAGATTCGGCTAATGTGATGTGTAGACTGTATATAGACTGTAGTTGTATAGACTGTGGTTGATATGTATAGATTTTCTTGTACAAACACAACTGAACGAGGAGAAGGGGGAAAAAAAAAAATGAGCGACAGTAGGAGTAAACCAGCCAACCAACCAACCAACCAATCAACCAGAGCAATGTCAAACATCGAAGACGACCCATGGGCCAGCGGCTCGGCATGGAACTCGGTGGCAGACCACGCAAACACCCCGTCGCCATTCCGGGCATCGGCATCGACGTTTCTAACGTCGTCGCAATTGATGGCCCAACAACACAACAATGACGCTATAATCACCAACGTCCCCTCGACATACGAAAAGTTGCACCTCCTCGCCATGAACAAGATCAACTCAATCACGGACTTTGAGATACATGTTTTGGATAGGCTAGTGGCGATGAACTTTCTCACCAACTACCAAAAGTCACGTCTCATGAATGTGATTTACGATAACAATCTCCAGGGTGGCGTGCATTCCAGCTCGACATTCTATCAAATCTTGGGGCTCGTGGCATTGGAGATTGATGTTCCTGGTAGTGGCGACTATGTGACCTTGCAATTCCGGTTGAATGGAAACTTGCCCGAGTTGCCAGCAAAGTTGATTGCCTCGTTTGAGCGGGACGAGGAGGGCGAGCAAGAGGGCGACGGGCCAAATGAGTTTAGCCATCCCTTGGCGAATTCATCGAGCGAAGGGGGGTGGGAGAGAAGTAAGGATCCCGATCCAATTCTAGCTGACCATTCCCATATCGAGGACGAGCTGCGTGCAAGAGATGACCCCAGTGTGGGTATAGGTGCAGCCGCAGGCAGGGGCACAGGTTCCGGTACCGTTGCGGGTACGGGTACGGGCATTATCCCAGGCGGAGTGGCCAGCGAGCCTGTTCCTGTTGATTCCAAGTTTATAGAAAAGTACGCCGACGATATCAGGGACGGGTTCAAGCCGTTGATTTTGGAGCTTGATTTGGTCAAGATCAAGGAGGTGCCCGAGAAGGAGGGGATTTTGTTCAAGCACATCAACTATATGCTCACTCACGAATTGAGTTTTGGAAAGAGTGGCAGTGGCGGTGGCGCCAAAAGGGTGATTAGGAGATACTCCGACTTTGTATGGTATGTTGTTCACAAATGTCTTCCATTGGTGTTGGCCCACGACGATATACTAACTAGCCTCTTAGGTTGCTTGAGTTTTTGTTGGAAAAGTACCCGTTCCGGGTGATTCCAGGGTTGCCGCCCAAAAAGTTCACAGGTATGTTGGCCACACACAACGATATTATCCCACACGAACGCCCTTGTACTAATTTCACGCAGTAGGAGCCTCCCCAGACACGCAGTTTTTGCAGAGAAGGAGACGAGGGTTGCACCGTTTCCTCAACCAGTTGGTGAAACACCCCGTGTTGCGCAGCGAGCCGGTCGTTGCCAGCTTCTTGACCGTGCCCACCGATATCACGACTTGGAAGAAGCAAGCAAAGATTGACTACTCTCTCGAATTCAAGGGGTTGAAAATCGAGCCGCAGTTTATGAACACAATCTGGCCCAGTATCGGCGAGGAATTTTTGAGCAACTGGGAAAAGGCCGAGCAGAGTATCACAAAAGTCATTGAAGCGTGGACAAAGATTGTCATATTGGTTGAGAGGCACGAGAGACGCCAGCAGCAGATTGCCTTTGACAATGGAAAGTTTGTGGAGATGTTGGGTCATTTTCGGAAATTGAATGTTGGGATCTACCCGCTGGAGAACACCGCTGTGTTGGTGGACAACGACATCAACAATGTCAACGCGTCCTTGGGGTACGTTTCCGAGTTTTTCAACAAGTCGAGCCAGGCCTTGGTGGACGAGAGCTACGTTATCAATACAAAGACATTGGAAAAGTTCAAAAACTACATGGACTACCTATACTCGTTGCAGGAGCTATTTGAACGAAGCAAGCGGTTGTCGGTGAACCAGATCGACCAGCTCGACAAGCGCATAAAGGAAAACGAGGGCAAGTTCAAAAAGCTCAACTCGGAGGACGCCGACGTTAAGGGAGGGGACATTGCCAAGCTCCGGCAGTTGATCATCAACGACAAGCAGGAGATTTTCCAGCAGCTCAACCGCGACTGGCTAATCAAGCAGTGCTGTTTCCACGAGTTTCTCATGTTTCAAGAGACGCAATACCTCGTGGGCGAGGTGTGGGTCGAGTGGTGCAAGGGGAGGTACAAGTTTGAGGAGAAGCTCGCGGGGCTCTATGAAAACTTGAACGGGCAGGTCATGGACGACATGCCAATCAGCCGGTGAATTTGTCAACGAGCGGATGGGGCTCATCTTTATAGTTGAAGTCGTTGTCAAAGTATTTTTTATCCAACACTCTTGTGATGTTTAGCTCCTTTCTCGCTTGGCCGAGTTTCTCGTTATCGGACTGGAGCTTTGCAAGTATCCGGCCCACGTCTATTCCGAGACCGGCCCCCTTGGGGTACCCCTCGTCGAACCCAGCCTGGAGCTGGGCTTCCTGGTGGTGCACGAGGCCATCCAAGTACCCTTGTTTGTGGTGTTGGCGGATAATGTCGTTGTGAGCAGTTTTGGGATCCGGCTCCGAGTCTGACCACACATTATCGATCTCCTCTGAATCTCCAGCCCGCTTGGCTCTTTTTGTCTCGACGCCGTTCTGGCATGCACACGAAGATGACATTTGGGTTTGGGTTTCAACAATGTGTGATCTGTGATGGGAAGAAAAATGTGTATGTGTGGCCCCGCGCACTA
>JAKTZW010000014.1:0-33406 GCA_030579015.1 Zhuliangozyma blackwelliae | reverse complement strand
CTACTAGGCAAGACAACCAAGAAGGAAAAGGTCTTGGACTCTGTGCGGCATGACTTGAAGAAGGATGAAGAAAATAGGGAAAAGAACCAGGCTGCTGACAAAGATTTAAAGACTCAGTTGGAGTTGTTGACTGAGATGGGGATATAGGATATATGGCGAATGTGCTGGCAAAGTCTTTTGAGTCGGCCGAGTCTACTTGGACAGACTATTGTGCCCGGACCTTGCAAGAGGACTATTTAAGGGAAGAGGGACGGTCGAAGCGCGCTGCTTTGGATGCTGCTGCCACACCAGGAAGGAGAATATGCCAAAAGAAAGAGCTTCGTACAAGAGAGTCCGTAGGACAGTTTATAGAACAAGTATTCACAACAAGTTAGGTTCCAAGTGTGCAACCGCCTTTGCACAATCTGGTATAACCACCACACATCTCTCTAGCGCGGAGCTGCTCTGATTGCAAAAACATTTCTCCAGTTTTTGCTACAAAATATACTGAAATTGACCAAACAGTGATTGAGCAAAAATACTGAAACGATAACCAAACAGTGATTGTGCAAAAAAAAGGCCGAAGCGATAACCGGCTGGAGTGACACGGAGGGACAAGGCCTGTCCTTTCGTTTGGATCTTTCCAGCAAAGAAGAGCTGAGTGGGTGCCCCTCCCCCCCGTTTCCCACCCACAAGATCCTCAATATTGAAACAAACAATGGCAATAAGGACACACGTCTGTGTCACATTACCTTGAACCTGCTTTTAACCTCAAGCACAATAGGGGGGAGGAGCCGAGTGTGTGTGCATCCCGTTTGGGTATAATTATTGCATCACGTGACCATCGAAAGGGGTGAGATGGGAACGGGAAATTTCCTTTAACGTGTTTTGATTCAATAAATTACACGCGTCTTTTTTTTTTTTTGTTTTCGTTTGAGAAAAAGGAAAAAGGAAAAGAAAACAAAATACAAAAAAAAAAGTTGAACTCGTCAACACAGTAAAATTTTACCCTGAAACAACCAGAAACCTTTTAATACGCACTTGCAATCTCATTCATTGGTTTTATGCCAGCTGCCCACATCCACTCGTTATATAATATCAAACCAACATGTCACACTTGAGACAGCAGAGCTCAATAAGCTCATCTATAATGTCCTTTGCCCACAACCACCCGCAAAAAATAGGGCCCTGGAAGTTGGGCAAGACCTTGGGAAGAGGAGCCACTGGGAGGGTGTTGTTGGCAACGCACCAGACCACGGGCCAGAAAGCAGCAGTCAAGGTGGTGTCCAAGTCTGAATTGCAGGAAGACGACAGCCACAAGGGCGCCGCCACTGACAAGGGCGAGGGATTGCCCTACGGCATTGAGCGAGAAATCATCATTATGAAATTGTTGAACCACCCCAACGTCCTTCGGTTGTATGACGTGTGGGAGACGTCCAAGGCACTCTACCTTGTCTTGGAGTACGTTGAGGGCGGCGAGTTGTTTGACTTGTTGGTGGAGCGCGGTCCGTTGCAGGAGGCGGAAGCCATCAAGTACTTTCGCCAGATAATATTAGGCACCGCCTACTGCCACGCGCTCGGTATATGCCACCGTGACTTGAAGCCAGAAAACTTGTTGCTAGACGCCCAGCTCAATGTCAAGTTGGCCGACTTTGGCATGGCCGCGTTGGAGAGCAATGGCAAGCTCTTGGAGACCTCTTGCGGGTCGCCCCACTACGCCGCCCCGGAAATTGTCAGCGGGTTGAAATACCACGGCGCCGCCAGCGATATCTGGTCGTGTGGCGTCATCTTGTTTGCCTTGCTCACGGGGAGACTTCCATTTGACGACGAAAACATTAGAAACTTGTTGTTGAAGGTGCAAGCGGGCAGTTTTGAGATGCCGTACCACGAAATCAGCGCCGAGGCCCAGGACTTGATCGCCATGATGTTGGAGGTGGACCCGGCCAAGAGAATAAGCACAGAAAAGATTTTGCACCACCCATTGTTGGCCAAATACCCGTGCCCCAACGACGACTTGATCAGCGTCAGGTCGTTGCCTCACCCAGAAACCGCACACAAGTCGTTGGGGTCGGCAAAGAATATCGACAAGCAGATCTTGTCCAACTTGTCGATTTTGTGGAACGACAGGCCGGAGGAGGACATTGTGGAATGTTTGTTGAGCAACGGGTCCAACGCGGAAAAGACATTTTACGCATTGTTGATGAGGTACCGGCACGGCCTGGACGGGTCCAACATGACATCTGCGGCAGGGTCGGCACCCAAGAGGTCCGCCAGCATCAACAACAAAATGGTTGCGCGCAGCGGGTCGGGGTCCATCTCCGCCTCTGGCTCCGTCACCGCGACAACCCCTCGCAAGAAGCGAGCCAGCCAAATAAATGCGTCTCGCCCAAGTTCGTTTGTGTACAAGCAGCAGGGGGCAAACAGAGCCTCGATCATAAGAGGGGGCGCATCAACGCCCTCTGCTCACAGCTCGCCACGCAAGTCGCCCTCGAAGCGATACTCCTACACCCAATCTCCCGTCCGGTCGCCATACAAGAAAAAACCATTGGACCAAGCCCCATTGACCGCCACGCCCAGGAATATCTACAATGACATTGTCAACACCCAAAGCACCCAGTCCGTACCGCCCTCGTTGCCCTCAAAGGACTCGTACCTTGTCAAAAAGAGTTTGGCAGAAGTCCCAGAAAACGAATTGTTGACGTCGGCAAAGATTTCGCCGTCAAAGAGAGCATCGGTGATTAAGAACAATGGCAACAATGGCACCAATGGCACCAGCGCCACTGCAACCACTGCAACCACCACCACCACCACGAACGCGAACAAACGTTTATCGAGGAGAAAGTCGGTGCGCCAATCGATGACCACGGGGATGAAGAGAAACTCCATCACCTTGAAGTTGTTAAACACATATGCCAAGTTGTCGGGCGACAGTGAGTGGGAGTACATGGACAAGCAAACCAAGAGAACTTCTGCTACTTTTGCGTCATTGTGCGACAAGATCTTTAACCAGGAAGTGTACACTGAAGAGGAGGAAAAGTTGATTGACCCCGAGGAAAAGGAGGCCAAGGAATACGAGCGGTTGATGGAAATTGAGCGAAAGAAACACGAAGCCGAGTTGAGGGCGAGGAAGGAGTTGGAAAAGAAGAAAAAGAGGCAAAAGAGAAAGTCATTGTTGAGCTCGAGAAAGTTGAGCATCATTGTCAAGGATGACACCGTCAATGATGGCAACAATAGCGAGCAGGAAGATGCGCCAGGTGAAAAACTCACCCAGCCCAAGCGTCAGTCAAAGAACATTGGTGCGTTGAGGGCATTATCGGAGGGGGCGGCAATGGACGGCGGCAGCGACGACTTGACCAGCGAGGATTTGGAAAAGATCAAGAGGAGGTCAGCGACCCAACCCATTGAACGGAGGAAAAGTCTGATTTTAACAAGGCGCCCGGTCTCGAGGTTGGACCCATTGTGGCAAGCACACGAGAACGAGCAGTTGGACAGGGCCAAGGATGCGTTGGAACGGGAGTGGCGGGACAAGGAGACTGCGCGCAAGCGGACCAACCGCGAGTCGATGATTTCTGTCATGGATGAGATTGCCGAAGAGGACAACCATGTACCAGGCCGGAGAACGTCAAAGGACAGTTATTATGACCACGATAGAAACTACGAGATCCCCGAGCCCAATGTGGAGAAATCCGACTTGACTGACGAGTACATGAGCGAGATTAGAAAGTCGCGACTCCTATACTCGCAAAAGAATATCCATTCAGCGGTTAGCGGTGGTGACAACACCAAGAGAAAGAGCACCGCCACAAAGAGCACCACGAAAAAGAGCACCGCCACAAAGAACGTGGACGAGGAGCAAAAGACGCTTATTGGAAAGGTGAGGATACCCACCGTTACGAGAAAGTCTAGAAACTTTACCAACTCAAACAAGAGGTTGTCGGTGTTGTCGTTCTACTCGACAAGGGAGTCATACCGCGATTTGAACTCCATCATTGACGCTCATGGCGTGGGCGAAGGCGAAGACGATGAGGAGGAGGAGCAGCAGCAAAAGTATGCAGACGTCAACGACACTATACCTGCATTGAGAACAAGCTTTGCTGACAGGTTGGATCATGCAGGACTTGTAGATGAAGACAACGAGGATGCCGACGTTGATGGCGGCTCGGTCATGGACTTTGAGGAGCACTTGGCAAACAAGCGCTATTCCTACTACGACTCAAACAAGAGGGCGTCCAGAGCATCAACCACCAAGAGACACAGCATGGGCAGACCAATGTCAAAGGTGCCTGATTTGCCCAAGGACAATGCCGACGACACCTTTGCCACCAATAGCGACCAGGTGCACCAAAAGAACCACGCCTCGGTGGCATCGGACCAACTGAGCGGCGGAGCCGACGACGTGTTTGATAAGATCAAGCTCCCCCAGGGCAAGTCCAGCAGCTCGTCGCTTGAAGCATTGGCCAACGGCACGCCGCCAACCGACCGCCGGAGCTCCAAGACCAAGGCCGGGATGCCAGGCAAGGAAATGTTGGTCCCAGCAACCACCCAGCCACAGGCTATGGCCAAGGTGCGCCAAAGAAACAAGGACGACTTGCTTGCTCCAGCGCCACCGGCTCGCGCCCAAAGCAAACCCAAGAAACCGCTTGATGACAAGACCAATGTCCCCGAGCAGCAGCAGCAGCAGCAGCGCAAGGCGTCGTTCTTTAGAAAACTCTCGTGGGGAACCAAGAAGTTGAGTGAAAATCAACAGAAATTGCCTAGCCCAGCCGATTTCAGCGACGATGTACCAAAAAGTTCATTCCTTAGGTGGTTCTCGTCAAGCACGCCTGTGGACACCGAGATCAAGCGGTACAAGACCATCTTGCCCAAGCACGAGATGACCACCGCCTTGTTTGCCTTGTTGAACTCGTGGTCTAATTTTGGATTGAAGGATTTGAGAAACGATCTGATTGGGTACACCATCACCGGTGCCATTTCCAAACACAATTCGTTCAACTTGAAGAGCTGCAAGTTTAGGATAAAGATCAATCCAAGAGACCAAAACCAAAAGTCCGAAATTGTTTGTGCGCGGGTCAAGGGCGCCAAGAGCACCACAGATACGTTGTTCCGGGAGATTGAAAAGGTGTTGCTCAAGGAAGGGGTGTTGGACAAGTAGAGGTGGAGAGGGGATTATGTAGAGAGTATGGAACGTTTACTTTTTTTGTTGTTTTTTTATTGTCTACTCCGTGTGTATTTGAATACGATCAGCGAGGTCTTCTCCTCCGGCATTTTCAATCACCAATGTAATCTTGTTTGACGCCCCATTCTCCCCCTCTGCTGCTGCTGCTGCTTCTGCCAGGTTGGCTGGAGGGATGAAAGTAGGGCCAATGGTGTCGGTAAACTCGCCGCTTCCCCATTGCGTAAACATGGAGATAAACGACGTGGCCAAAACAATCTCTGGGTCAATGTTCTTGTCGTTGACCAACACCTCGTAATCAAACTTAAACTGTCTCATCAACTTGACTTTAGCCACGCGGTGTCTAAACTCTTCTGTGCCGCCGTTGGGGTTGACAACCTTGTCCAAGTACTTGGTGCTGCTTGACCACGAATACTTGACGCCGTCGTCGAGGTAAAAGCTTCTATATCTCCCATTGACGCCCCAATCGAGAAACACACTGCGGTGGGTGACGGATTCCTTATTGTGGAAATCAACGCTGCAGGAAGCAAGCCCAATTTTGATGGTGGCAATCTCTTCGCGATGTGGGTACTTTAACATTCTCCACACCGGGTTCCAACTAGACAGTCTCTCAAACGTGTAAACTTGTTCTCCGGCGGCATTAAACACATTGACGGTTTTCAGCCTATCGTTCCTATCCTGACGAACAAAGTAAGCGACTGGGTGGGTGGTCAAGGGGACGGACGTGGCTTTGGAAAAGTTCAAATCGAGGAACCGTTTCAAGTGGGTTGCTTCGAGCAAAGTGGTGCCGAGCGTGATGGACGTTTGAAGGCCCCGGACAGACACGGACTGGAAAATGTTACTCATGTAAGGGGGGATGGATGTTAGAGCTGTAGATAGCAAGATGTGGTGTGTGTGGTGTGTGTGTGGTGGGAGTATGGGTAGGTTGCAAAAGCAGAAGAAGAGAACAACATTTTTTTTTGTATGGGTCTTCTTTCTTCTTTTTTGCATATGCAGCACAGCCATTGATTGTCCGCTTCCCCTTCTCATTTTCCTAGTTCTTCTCAAATAACAAGGTCTCTTCTCTATTCACAAATATACACCTTTAATAGATATTCCAGACATCTTCACACCCATGGCAGAACTTTGAGCATGCCACCGAGGCAGACAATGGGTAGTCAGAAAGACCTATTTTCTCATCAACGTACTCGTCAGCAAAGTTATCCTTGCCTCTGGCCATGGCGCCGACAAACACACATATGCTTTCATCGTCGTCCAAGGTTGCCACATAGTCCTGCACCCTTTTGATCTCGGCGTCAAACGATAACGTAACCTTGCGGCACTTTGGAGGCAAGTGGTCGGTGATGGGGTTCTTGATCACTTTCAACAACACCTCCTTTGAATTCTCCGACCGGATGCTCAACTTGTGCAACAACTGCACCATCAACCCGGAGAACCGCTTAAAAGTTCTGGGGATTCTCACACTGGGGTTCACTTCCACCAACACGCCTCTGGCGGTTTGGATGTACACTTGTAGCTTGCCCGCCTTGTTGATGGGAGAGTCCAACAACGTCAACAAACATTGGTGGGTTATGTCTGGTCTGGCCTCGGCAATGTCTCTGCCCATTTTTCTCAAAAGGCCTTGGTGGTCGTCACAGTTTAACAAGGCGTACCGGTCGCCCCCGCCGCTCGAGCTCATCTTGTATGTCTCCAAACATGCTTGTGATAACACAACTATTAATCTTTTTGTCGTCTTGTCCTTCGAGCTGATGGGTGTGGGCTGGACTGGAACTAGCGATGCTGGGGGTACAGACGCCTTGGCGTCGTCTTTGGTGTCGGACATTGCTGATCTCAAAGTGTTTATTGATTACTGGATGAGATGATGCAGCTTGGCTTGAAAGGAAGAAAAGAAAATTTTCAGCCCGCGCCAAACCAAACAAAAAAAAAAAAGGTGTCACGTGATTATGATCAAAACAAAATATAATCACTAAAGATTTGGTCTCAAGTTTGTAGTATATGTCCTGTGACTGTTCTGTATGTCTTCCAGTGACTTTGACGACGACGAGGACGATGAGTTGTTACGGGAATTGCTTGCCGGCAATGCACATGTGGAGAACGGCCTAGTCATTTCGACCCAGAAAGCACCAGGTGCCGCCACCACCACCACCAACACCACCACCACCACCACAACAACAACAACAGCTGCCATGGCTTCACCTACCGGCACAACAAACTCAATCCCCCCTGATGTTCAAGCAAAACTATACCAAGCGGACGGTGAAATCGCCACTCTACGAGCTCAACTAGCCCAGGCCCAGAACCAAAAACAGCTTGAGGTTGCCCAGTTGCAAGAAACGTACGAAACGCTCCAAAGGAACAACGAAGAACAAGTATCGGCATTGAAACACGCGGTCCAGAAGTTGGAAGATGAAAAGAAGTTTTTGAATAATGAGATAATCACCAATGCGCACAAGAAACGGAAATTGGCTCCCGCTGGCGAGCCAGCAGAAGCGAATCTACCCGAAATTGACGTTGATATGGTGATGGAGTTGGCGGTTCTGCAGTCCCAGCCTCCTCCAAAAATCGTGACGCGCCAAAGCGACTCTGCCCTCTTGATTGACCAGCTCTGGAACCACTCAATAGCAGGGAGTCTGAGGACCACGCTTCAGTATTTGAGCAAGATATGTATTGACCTCGACGTGGCGGGTAGGATCAGGATTGCCCAGAAAACATGCATATCCATAGCGATTGTGGAGTTTCTCGTTGAGAGAAAGAACCAGAGGCTCGACAAGTTGTTGAGTGAGTTTACCACGGCGTTGGTGGAGTTGGTAGAGACGTTGTTGGCCCGGAAAGCAATACTAGCGGTCCCCTTTTTGCTCGCGCTAGCCCATTGTGCCGTCAGTTTCAGACCGGCTGCAGTCACCGCCGAGCTACAAGCGGCGTTGTTGAAGAAGTTGTCGGCCATTGCCACCAAATTTTCCTTTTTGCTCGACTCAAACTTGGACGAGGACGACTTGGCAAATTACCACGATGTCCCGGTCCAAGTGATGATTCTTGAAAAGTTTACTTTTATCTGCTGCCTCGATGTCATTGAAAAGTTGCTGGTGCTACCCAACGACAGCAGCAACAACGACAGCAGCAACAACGACAGCAGCAACGACAGCAGCAACAACGACAGTTACAAAGGAGGCGCTTTGGCAAGGAGCGTGGCTTACAAGCTAGTTGTCGCGTGTCTACCGCAAAATGCCGAGCGGTTCAGAAACACGGCCCAGATCAACATTGTGCACAATATTGTGGAGATGCTAATTGCATCCATCTCCGACACCACATTTGCATTCAACAATGCCGAAAAGGACGCCAAAGTCATTGACTCTCTTTTCAAAGTGTATTCCATCGATGTCCCAATCCGAGAGGATTTCATGTTTTATGGCTTGAACCGGCTGCTTGGAAACAATGGCGACCTTGCCAAGATTGACTCCATTATACCGGTTGAGCATGACTTTTTGGGCAACTACACTGTCAGCATCCCGCAGCCCGTTTCAGGAATTGTCCCCCCGTCCCAAGCAAAGTTGGAGTTGAACCACACCGTCCACCTCCTCAACTTGCGAATCCGGATTGCCGAGTTGTTCCATGCATTGATCGTGGCCAAGGAGGATGTGGGGCTCTTGAGCAGCCCCGAGCACTTCAAGTGCCTAATGCGAGTGATACGGACGGAGCAGCACTGTATCGCCCACGCGCCAAGGTCGCAGTACATTCACTTGCGAATCCAGTTGGTTGCTGCGGTTGTCAAGATGGTCTACTACATGACGCAGCACTTGCGCGAGGCCACCACCTTGATATACCCTGAAGCGATGTACGAGATGCTCGTGGTGTTGCTGCGGATTGCATTTGGAGCCGACTCGTTGGCAGTGGATGCCCACACACTACTTGTTGAAATGCGACAGAAAACCAGCCACCCCGTGTTTAACCCCTGGTGCGAGGCTCGTGCAAGGCAGCTTAGCCATACGTCGCCCACCGACACCGGAGTGGCCGATGTGGAGAGCGAATACGCCAACGGCCTAGAGTTTCCCTACGAGTCGGAAACAGTGGAGTTGGCGCGAGAGATTTTAAACAGTTTTGTCAATCACGAAGAGGCCGACAATTTATACTTCAACATGAACCACGAAGACGGTATGCAGACAGAGTGAACCCCCTGAACCCCCGATTTTCCCGCTCCAATCATTATGATACAAATGTTTATTTGATGTATACGTAAAACCTGAAACTCAAATTAAATTGTTGGCGTGTGTGGTGGTGGTGGTGGTGGCGAAGGATAGAACGAACCCTTTTATATATGATTGTGGTGTGTTTAGTTTCTCAATTATACCATTTAAGCGGTTTGAGGCTTGGCAACACCGGTTTGGAAACCGTTCTTGAATCTTCTGGAGACGTGCTTCAAGTAAGACATTCTGCCGGTACCAGTGGTTCTTCTTCTCTTGGCCTTCAAAGCCCAGTTGTGAGATCTCATCTTAGCAGCTGGGTATCCACAAGAAGCACAGGTCTTCTTTTGGACGTGGAATGAACGCTTGCCACATCTGTTACACAAGACGTGGGACTTGTTGTGACGTTTACCTAATGATGGGGTACCCTCTGTGGAAAAAAAATGTTAGTATTGCTGCTGTCTCCATGTGGATGATTCAGCAGTGTATTGAGTTGGATTGGCTTGGCTTGGTTTGACTTGGCTCGGACACGAGTACATTGCTTACTCAATGAATGGGTAGGCGCTTTGGTCATGATGCTGGCGTCGTGGTGGATGATGCGACAAGGTAGTTTTGATGGCATTGTCGTGGTTGTGCTGGTGCTGGTGGTGCTGCTGCTGGTGCTGGTTTATCCGTTCATGTTCTCCTTTTGCCATAACGACGCATGTCTTCTGCTGCATCCTTGCCCTTATTGCCTCCTTCGTTCGCTTGTTCTCATACACTGCTAGAATCGATTCATGCTGTTTGGTCACATACTACTCATAGCTGCTGGTTATTATGTATAAAGTTGAAAAACTCAAGATGAATTTTTTTTTTGCTTGTAGTTTTTTCTATGGGGCCGTCATAGTTAAGAGCCAAGCTGTAAAGTTGCATCCAATCTGCAAAAAAAAAGTAACATATCACGTGTATATAAATGGGTATAGGGCACAAGCCCTGGATGCAACGCGTAAGTTGCAAACCCAAAATGTAAACAAACAAAACACGGTATTGTTACTCTGGAGGGAGGAGGGTAGAAGTGTTATATGATTATACGTGGGTCGAAGGAAAAAAAACAAACATACATAGCATCAACCCATAACAACGGTCTTCCACAGCGATGTCGTACCAGTTTCCACCTTCGTCGCCATTGAGGCACGATGATGGAGAGGAAGAAGGAAAAGCCAAAGATCCATTCTCATTCAAGCACCAGGAGTTTGCGACAAGAGTCGCGCGGGACAAGTACCCAACCCCGAACCCATCATCGTCATTGTTTCGTTCGTCGTCACCTGCAAGAGAGCCGACTCCAAACGGCAATGTCTTCGAGACAGAGAAGCTGGACCCAAAGCCAAAGGCGTTCAACGTTTTGAATCCAAACAACAACGTTGTCAAGATCCCACTATCCAACACGCACAAGCATTTTACCGTGGGGAGGTCGTCGCGCAGCTGTGAGTATGCGCTAAACAAGAAGGACTCGCTCATCTCACGTACCCACTTGAAGGTGAGCTACAACACGCAGCAGATTATCTTGACCTGCATCGGCGCAAATGGCGCCGGTATAATCATTCCTCGCGCGTGCTTTGTCTATGCCACCAACTCGCCCGACAACTTTATCGTTATGGAAAACACCAGCGGCAAGCCCTTGGACCAAGCCAAGCTGGACAGCAAGTCCATCAGGTTGGACGCAAACCATACCGAGTTTTTCATCCGCAAGGACGAGACCATTACCATGCCTAGGTTCAGCAACATTCTCTTGGAGGTCTCGGAGCTGGTCATTTTGTTGAACCCTCAAAATGGCGAGCACGATGACGAAGAGACGGACGAAGAGACGCCCGCCTTGATTACCAATGCCACGCCCGTGAGCAAGGTGAACGAGTTGATGCCAACCACTCCCGCCAAGCCCAAGCCTGGGGTGGCAGTGTTTGACCACGCGGAGGTCACACCCAGCAAGGAGTTTAAGATTTTCCAGGATGCACAAACTGCCCATAAACGCTCGTTGTCGGAGTCGCCCGTAGTTGCATTGCTGGACAAGACCAATATCAAGAGAGCCAGGTCCGAGGAGCCCCACGAAGTCACCAAAATGAGGGTGGTGACGACGAGTGACCACGATGGGAAGAAAAAGAAGACGCACAATGAAAAGAATGACAAACAGGAAGATAGGCATGAAGACAAACAAGAAGACAAGCATGAAGGTACCCGCGAAGGTACCCCGGACGCCACCATTGACCAATTGGTTGCCGAGATCCCCAACATTGAGGAAATCAGCAACATTTTGATCAACCATTTGGCCTTCTCCAGGTTGTCGTCCACGCCAGCGTCGTTTTTAAACACCATCAGCGTAATCACATCCAAGCTCACGTTGCCCCAAGTGAGGGCCGTTTTACACAGCATTAAATGTATCGGGGTGATTTCCCGTCTGGGCAAGGATGCTGCGGGCAAGCCGTTGCAAGAAGAGTACTACTATATGCCCGAGAACGACGACGATACCGATAGAACAAACCTCGTGAGCAATATCAAGGGCCATGGTGGGTTGAGGTCTTGCAGAAGGACCCACAAGCAGTACTACTGGAAGAAGCCTGCGCCAATCAAGAAGTAGGTGGCCGGGGAAAGGAAAGGTGAGGTGAGGTGAGGTGCCAGGGATCCAGTTGAATACGAGAAAGGGGTTGCCGGGTGTTGTATAGTGTTTTGTATATTGGTCATATAGGAGTGGGATAGTAACTCGACGACGTGTTGGGCCTGGGCCCGGGCCGGTATGGGTTGCTTAATGGGTACGGATAATCTTCCTTCTCCTTTTGGCTAAGCTCCGTTGGCGAGCTGATGGGCATCCTCACCTCCTCGTCCTGAAAGTGGTGTCTGATTGCAAGAATGGCCCCGCCTATTGGTACTTGTAAAAGCCAGGCCCCGCAGAAAGCCAAACCAACGTACAACTCAAACATGACGGCGCTTCGGTACCACTCCATAAGCGTGTTGGCCCTTTGCAATACCGACTCTGGCTGGATGAACTTGATCTTGGAAATGGTTTCTTCCACGTCTTTGTTGAGAAGCGGTAGGTTGATCTTCAAATTGTCATTGATCCACGTCAATCCACTCTCCAATTTCTGCAATTTCCTGCCAATCGTGCAATACACCACGGTCGTTAGGGGCCCTCGAAGGGGGGTGCCGCCAAAGATTCCCACCAACGTTGAGTTTAAGTTGTCCATGAACCCCACCACCGTGGAGTTGATGGCAACTGACGCTTCGCGGATGTTTCCGAAAAGGTCATTGTTCATGTCTCGTTGGGTATTGTTTATATACGTGTTCATTGACCGGATATACGTCTTTGGTATGGTGTCGGTATTTTCCTGTAGCAAGTGCATATGGCCATTCAAAGCGCCCTGCGCCATGCGGATCAAAAGGAGCTGGAGCCCGGCGGATATCACCCCCATCAAACCAAAAAACAAGACGTTTTTGGCAAACTTTGTGGTCACGTAGCCAATCATCCACACGGCGCGCTCGTTTAGTGCCACCCCAAACCTCTTGGTAATGGTGAACAAAAGAACATTGTCGTAGATGTTGTACTGGTTTCGAAACCCGGTTATGTGGTTGATGCCCTTTTCTTTAAGAAACTGGTTGATCCGTTTCCATTTCCTCCACTCGAGGTACATCATCACCAAAATGGATGCTAGCATTGCCAACAGCAACCCGAGGAATAGGTACATGCTCGCCCGTTCAACAACCTTTGCCATATCTCGCTGGACATTTCTTAGTTTGTCCATGCTTTGCAAGCACGCCTCTTTTACGTTGATGGGCAGTATGGCGGCGTCGTCGGCGTACTTGTTTCCCTTCATGAGGTCTAGTTTCTTGGCCACCACGTCAAACGGCTTTGCAATCAATGTCTGGGTCCCGTTATCCAACTGGGACAATTTTCCAAGGCTGGTGTCTCTCACGCTGTCAATCTTGGCGAGCACATTGCCCGGGATCAAAATCTTGTTTTTCAAATTGCCAAGCGAGATGTTTATCTTGTCCTGGTACTGTTTGGGGTTTGGTGCTTTGCCGCTAAAGATGTTTTTGAATGCGTTGAACCCAGTGACAACGTCATTTATCATCACAGACAACCCTTGGAGGCCATCTTCAATGTCGTTGGTTGCAGAAACAACTGTGGCATTCACCACGCGAATGATGGTTTCGCTCGTGTCGAGAGCGAGCTCGGTTGTTCCTCGTAACGTGGCATTCAACAAGCAGGTGAAGGTGCCAAGAAATAGCTCAATGTAGAATAAAATCAACGCCTTGATGATTTTCACGGTAATGATGAGGGAGCCCACGGCTGATTGCTGCATGTATTGGATGTTGTTGAGCATCATATTGTGTACCGAGTCCAACACGGATTGGATCTGGTTATCGTCGCAAGAGGAATCATCGAGTAAATGCTGTGATAGGTTTTTCACAAGCGAGTTTTTGAGCAAGAGGAGTTTCACGAGGATGAGAATGAAAAGGATGGTGTATTTGTTGAGGTAGACTTGTGTGAGCCTTTCTGGAAGGTTGAGGTAGCTGCGTAACATGTTGGTGTGGGCAATGGGCAATGGCCCCAATACATGTGGACATTTAGGATTGTATTTATTGGTTTTGGTTTGTTTTTTTTTTTTGTTGTTTTCGCAACCTGTTTCAGAAATGCAACACATATGAAACATGGATAAAACAACATGTGTAGCAGGTGTGAGGACCAGGCAGCATCAATCTGGGGGGTGGGGGTGTTGTGGAATGGGAATGGGAATGGGAAGGGGTGGATGTGTGTCATTACAGTCTATTCAATTTTTTTGGTTCAACCAGTATGTTTTCGATAGTCATTACTCTTTGCGAAATGAGGAGGACAAGGAAAATGTAAAGATATGGAGAGACCACTATACCAACATTCCATTGAAAAAGAAAGGCTGGATCTATATATAGGTGGCTGTCTCGTACGCCGTGTTTTACTAGACCCTTTACGCGTCCCCATTACCCCCCCTCCGCTCGCTGGATTGTGTTGTGTTTTTTTTACCCATCTTTCAGCCAGCGAAAAAAAAAAAATGGCCCAGATATTAAACAGACAACCACATCAGCATCCAAATCCACATCAGCATCACACAGCACCAGCACCAGCCATGCCAGCATCTCAAACATCAAAGCCATCCAGCAGGCACCTTAAGTTGCGCGTAAGCTACAATGATCGGGATACGTTCTTTGTCATAAACGGCCAGAACGACTTTAGAAAGCTTTTCAAAACCTTCAAGATAAAAAACAACTTGCAGGATACCAATTTGAATTTCATACATGAGAGCTCGCAGACCCTTATTCGAGAGGGGGATACGCCTGATGGGCTAGGCTTGGTGGAGGGTGACAAGTTGACGGTGAGAAACTACGGTATCCAGGCGTGAATGTTACTGCTATGTTGTTTAATTAGAGTGTGGTAATAGAATGTAATGAAAAGGAAACAGGAAAAACAAGAAAAACACCAAAGTGACCGATGGTTGGAGTATCCATGGATGGATCTCCTGCTACGATCAGTTGTAGCAACACAAGGCAACGGCTGTGTTCCCTTGAACACAGGGCTGAAATGCTGCCTTTGGGTGCTGTCTGAGACAAAGGTCGTGGCCGGTGCACATTTTACAGGCAAGAGCAGCCAAAAGGGCAAGGAAAAAAAAATACTGTCGGATGGCAACAACAACAACAACAACAACAACAACAACAACAACAACAACAACAACAACAACAACAGCAACATGTCTGATCAAGAACAGCACTCTGACAGCAACCCAAAGGAGGAAAAAGGAACCACGTCGGATGACACGCACATCAACTTGAAAGTCTCTGACGGGTCGGCCGAGATTTTCTTCAAGATTAAAAAGGTGACGCCGCTCAAGCGTTTAATGGAGGCCTTTTGTAAGCGCCAGGGGAAGGACATCAACAGTTTGAGGTTTTTGATTGACGGCAACCGAGTTCATCCCCACAATACCCCTGGCGAATTGGAGTTGGAGGATGGTGACACAATTGAAGCCCATCGCGAACAAACTGGTGGCATGTGAAGTAGACTTTTATATCGGTGTGTAGTTGACCAGTTGATGATTTGTCAAGTATGATATGGTTGTAGTGTAGTGTGTGACTGCTCGCGGACGTGTGTTTGATAGTTGTTCCTCTGCCCCCCCCCCCAGATGATGCTTTTTGGGAAGAGAAGGAAAGCTTATGAACCGCGTTTTGCCATATACCAAACAATCGTCAGGCTTAGTAATCCGAAAGTATCCCATATCCCATATCCCATATCCCCTTAGTCACATGATCACGTAGTTTCTTCCCCCCTTACCAACTATACTTGTTGTTATCACTGCCCGAATCAGCTGCCCGAGACTTCTGTCCGAGACTGCATAAGCCGCAGCAGTCAAGGGTGGGCCAAGGCAGAAGCTTTCCAGTTCCAAAATGACGCAATGAAGAAATCGAATGTTTTTTCTTTGCCCACAACTGGTCAGCAAAAGGCTAGGGAAGAAGTGGTTCCAAATGTAATACCGGGTGAATGTGACAAAATATAAATCGCTCAGCTTAAACAAGGGGGGGGGGGGGAGGAAGGAAGGTCTGTACTACTCGGCCTTGAACACATGTACTTATTGTTCCAACCAAAGATAGAAAGAGAGAGGTGCCTTGTATATATGTGTGCGTGTGTAATTGAGCGCTTTGTCGAGTTGACAGTGGAGTCATGTTGCACCAAGCCGGGATCGCTTAGTGACTCTCTACGGGTGATATCGTGTGCAACCTTGCAGTCTGGGTGAAGGGAACTTTTGTTTTTTGTTTTTTCCTCCGACTAAGCTCGGCCATTAATGTCCAAATTTCGGAGACTTTGTTTTTTTTTTAGGTGCCTCTTATCTTTTTGTAAAGATATATAAATGGGGGAAACCAGCTCCTCCCCTCAGTGTAAACTCTTTTACTCCTTAAACGATATCCGTATCAACTCTTCAATACTCGAAATCATCAATTCAATTATAAGCAATGTGCAAAGCAGAAATCTGTGGAATATGCCGTATGTATACTTTGTGGTCGTTACTTTATTGTCGTGTGTTTGGAATCGCGCGGTACTAACTACTCCCCCCCAATTTAGAACACAAGTCATGGACGGGCTGCGGTAAGCATGTGCACGAAATCATGGACACAACACCAAAGGATGGCTGGTGCACCTGCGACCCACTAGACCCTGAAGAAGTGACCTTTGTTGAAGGCCACGGCGTCTACCCACCTATGGCTGGCCAGGGATTCAGGAGGGGAAGCTCGGGAAGCAAGTAAGTTTGATTTAACACAGCTGAGGAAGGGCTAAGGGGAGACAACGAGGATAGGGATAAAGAGGATAGGGATAAGGAGGAGAGAGATAAAGAGGACAGAGTCCAAATTGATATGCCAAGTGTATATTGTGTTTAAATGTATAGCTACTGTTTTGTGTTGTACATTATTTGTAGCGTAGGTATGCCCTCATGGGGTAAAGAAGCCAACTGCGGGGAGGACTCTCCAATTTGACTGCGAAAGGGGAAAGGTGATAAACAAAAACAAAAAAAAAAAAAAGTGTGACACTAGGGTGGTGGTGGTGTGTGTGACTAGCGACGGGACTAACGAGCATGCTTGTAGAACCACCAGTAAGGGGGGGTGTATAACCCACAATCAAATCGCGCTGGATAACTTTTAGTGCCAATACTGAGCCATGTGCGGTAGCGCCGTGCTTTGTGGGGTACGGTGGACGAACTACTTCCCCCCAGCAAACCCCGGGCCATGAGATTTTACAACAGTAGCATCATGCAAAAATAAAATATTAAAAAAATTGCAGCTGTGTGTGATTACCTCCCATTAGAATTGACTGAGGGTTGTTGAGTAGAGCTGGTCACGTGTAAGAGGTGTCCAAGTCAACAGGGTGGTTGAAAAGTGGGTCTATTTTTCTTGTTTTTTTTTTTTTCTATTTTTTTCCCTCTCTTGCTCCTTTCGAGGTGTCACGGCACATTTGCGCGTGTGCGTGTTGCCCTGTCTGAACGCCTGTGTGGTGGATTTGACCCCACACGCCAACACACTCCCTTTGGGAGCGCGAGGACTGGGGGAAGGGGAAGTGGTGGCCTTTCTTATAGTGTATACCCCCTCCGTCCCCCCCCACCGTATGTTAAGGTGAGGTGTAGTGCTAAAGCGCTGGTGGACATACTCCAAAAAAAATACGTCATTTGTTTTTTTTTTTCTTCTCCGCCAGTCGTTGTTGTTGTTGTTGTTTATTATTGTTCATATTCGTTTATACTGACTCGTTGGAGCGGCAGCAACATCAGCAGCAGCAAAAGTTTCATCTCTCTCTTTTTTTTTTTTTTTCGTTCTTCTTACTTCTACATATACAGCGCCACCACTTGACACAACAGACTGGAGCAAACTTGACAGGCAGAGATAGACCGTATCAGCAAAGTAGGGGAGAAACACAACAACACGCAAGCAATCATCTCAAAGGGCTATATCAGGTGAATAGGTTGTCTTTCTGGGTTGAAAACAAAAGCACCAAAACAAAAGCACCAATAAAAAAGAAAGAGAAGCTTTGAAAGTCTAGCCACTTCCTCGCCGCTCCCCCGCCCTTCTTCAGCCCCCCAGCCGTATGATGATACAAGACGCATTCACAGCCATGAACTATCCCGACTTTCTCAACGAGCACAGCGGCGGCCTGAATGGTAACGATGTAAAGGCCAAAGAAGCAGCAAAGAAAAAGGCCGAGGCGGACGACCCCCTCAGCGACCAAAACTTCAACGATATCCTCTTTAGCAAGTTATCGGCATTGGACGAGTCGATGAACCCTATTGATTTGACCGGCTACTACCAAAATGGCACAATCAATAAGGACTCGTTCTATTTGCCGCTTGACCTTCAGGGCGGCGTGACCAACATTTCATCAAGAAGACCGAGCTACGTTGCTGAATCATTTACACGAAATAACTTCTTGCACCCGCAAAACGTCAACCACCAGTCGCCGCAGTTGGCACCACACTCGTCCAACTTTTTTGGCGGCAACAATGCCCGGGACTTGTCGTCGTTTGCCATGATGAACAATTTCAATAGCAAGCTCACCCACGCCGACCCGTTTGACTTGAACGACTCGTTTGCAAACATGTCAGTGGGTTCCAAGTTTAACGATTTCCAGTCAAGAAGACCGAGCCAGTTGGTTGATTACCCGTTTAACCCATTTTACGGACAGCCTTTGGTGCAACCGCAGCAGCAGCAACAACAGCAACAACAGCAACAACAACAACAACAACAACAACAACAACAACAGCAACAACCGCTAAACATGGGCTCCAGCCCCTTATTTATGCCACTTTACGACAACCTGCAATATATGCCTCAGCAGCAGCAGCAGCAGCAGCAGCAATTTCAGCAACCGCAGTACCAGCAGCAACAACCACAACAACAACAACAACAACAACAACAACAACAACAACAACAACAACAACAACCACAACAACAACACCAACAACACCAACAACACCAACAACACCAACAACACCAACAACACCAACAACACCAACAACACCAACAACACCAACAACACCAACCACACCAACAACAGCAGCAACCACAATCACAACATCAGCTTCCACAACAGCAGCTTCCACAACAACAGCTCCCTCAACTACAAGAACCCCAGCAGCTGCCTCCCCACGGATCTGTCAAATTGGAAAATGGCTTAATCTTGAAAGACCAGTACATCATTGCCTCTCCCGAATTGAAGGGCTTGTACACAAAGACAATCAAGTACTTCCAAGACCCCGCGGTTACGGCAGATGTGGTATCCAAGTTGACCGACTTGGTGGCAACCCCCGTGATTGCCAAGCTAATCACGTTCATCAAGAACCTCAACAATCTCACATTCAACCAAAAAATGCTTTGCCTTGTCATCAACAAAAACGGCAAGTTTGACTTGTTGTCGTACCCCAACAACTCCAACATCTTTTTGCAAAAGAACGACTTGGTGATTGTTGATGGCGATCGGGGCAAGGATATCGTCATGATTGCCGAGCCCATTGTGAACCTCAAATTTGCAATTTTGTTCAACTATATCAAGAAGCTAAACAATATCAAGAGCTTGACCGTTATGGATGGGCACTCGACTAGGGCCAATGCCGGTGCCCACTCCACGGCCATCAACGCTTCGGCCATTGTCAACTCCCACCTGAACGAGGACAGCGAGTTTTATATAACCATGCCCTTGAAGCAAGTGTTGCGGTTTGCCACGCCGAGAGAGGTTCAAAAGATTGCCGCAAAGTTTCTTGAGGAGAAAAAGGCATTCATCACCTGTTTCAACAAGATCAAGGAGTTGGGCCTTGAATCTGACTTGAGGTTGGTCAATGTGGAGTACCAGTGGGACTTTAAAAAGTTGACATTTTACTACTTTGCCGGATTCAAGCGCGTTGACTTTAGAGCGTTGATCAAGGAGCTCTTTAAGATTTACAAAACGCGGATCTGGCTCTGTGCGGTGTTGCCGTTCAACAAGCCGGAGTTGTATGCCACGGGAGACGGAAAGGAAAAGGAAAAGGAAAAGGAAAAGGACAATGACTCCCTAACCGATGAGCACTTGATCCCCCGAGAGTATGAATTGACCAATGAGCAGATTTTGAACTTTTCCGTACACGAGTTTGACAATTTGCAAACGCCAAATTATTTCCACCAAATCAACACCAGAAACTTGATTAGACATGTGACCAACGAGGCCAAGGGCCACTTTTATGGGTTCAACACGGACCGGAAGGAAGGAAAGCATGCTTCCTGATTTATATAGATTTATCGCGAGACGCTTATAAAATAGTTTATACAGATTTATATACCAAAAAAAAATGTTTTGTTTTGTTTTACTTTACTTTCTTTTGTCTGTTCTTCTTCTCTTCTCTTCTGTTGCGGGTGTACCACCAATATGTCAAAGCGGCCCCAGTCAATTGACGAGTTGTTAAAGGACAATGAGCTGCAGGCGCCTGTATTTATACCGCGCAGCAAGCGGGCAAAGCTGCAAATGCTGACACAGCAGGATGAGCTACAAAAGAAGCCGACACAGCAGAAGGAGCTACAAAAGAAGCCGACACAGCAGAAGGAGCTACAAAAGAAGCTACAGCAGAAGGAGTTACAGAAACCGGCACCCAAAGAGAATGCGCGACCCCATCTCCATACCAAGACCAGACCCGCACAACGACTGTTTCAGTTTGATTGGGATAATCAAGACGATACGTCATCCACTTTTGTGCCACTCATTGACGAAGATGATGACAACAATAACGACGACCCCCTTTTCTCCGATGAGCAAGATGGCCACTGGACCACCAAGCCGTTGGACGCCATGACAACCCGCGACTGGAGAATATTTCGTGAAGACTACAACATCTCAACCAAGGGCCAAAACATTCCCCACCCGCTTCGGTCGTGGTCCGAAAGTAAAATCAACCCCAAGATCCTCGGCCTTGTTGCCGGCTTTGGGTTCAACGAGCCCACCTCTGTGCAGAGGGCAAGCATCCCAATTGCACTAGCGCACCGCGACACTGTGGGGGTGGCCGAGACCGGGAGCGGCAAGACGCTTGCGTTTCTTATTCCCTTGTTGCACTACATTGAGGGCATCGACGCCAACTACTCCAAATTTGAAAAGGTCAAGAACCACGCCCTGGGGTGCATTCTTGCCCCCACGAGAGAGTTGGCGTTGCAGATTGCGGCTGAAGCGGAAAAGTTTGCCACCAAGCTTGGGTTAAAGGTGATGCTGATTATTGGCGGGCATGGGTACCAGGACTCGATCAGTTCCATTGAACGGGGAGGGGTGGATATCATTGTGGCGACGCCGGGGAGGTTGGTTGACTCTATTGAGCGTGGGATTGTTGACTTGAAAAAGTGCTACTATTTCATCATGGACGAAGCCGACCGCATGATTGATATGGGGTTTGAAAAGGAGTTGAACAAGGTGATTGGGAATTTGCCTCCCCATGGGGCCTTGGGCGGCATAGATGGCAAGATCTTCAACTTGGAAAAGAGGGTGACCATGATGTTTACCGCAACCATTTCTCCGCCGATTGAAAGACTAACGAAAAACTACTTGATTGACCCGGCATACGTGTACATTGCCGGGGCAGGCACGGCACTTGACAATATCAACCAGAGGTTTGAGTACTTGGCCAACAATGCCACCAGCGACAATGTAAAGTTGAACAAGCTCATACGGACCCTAAACAAACACATGAGGCTGGTGCGGCTGCCGCTCGTGATTATCTTTGCCAACTTTAAGCACGTGTGCGACACCCTCTCGCAGGAGTTGGCCAACAACAACTTGCCCAACGTGGTTATTCACGGTTCAAAGTCGCAAGCAGCTCGTGAGCAAGCAATTGCCGACTTTCGGAGCCACAATCCCGAAATACTTATTGCCACCGACATTGCCGCGCGAGGCATTGATATCCCAAACGTGACCCTTGTAGTCAACTACCAGATGGTGGCAAAGTTTGACGAGTACGTGCACAGAGTAGGGCGAACGGGGAGGGCGGGGGCGCATGGAGAGAGCATCACATTTATCTCCGACCAGGATTCAGGCACGTTTGTTGCGTTGAAAAAGTTTTTGAGCCGTGGGGGACAACGCCTCCCTGACTGGCTATTCAACTACAAGTCGCAAACCATGAAGGACTAGTGGATGCAATGAAGGGCTAGTGGATGCAATGAAGGACTAGTGCGTACAATGAAGGGCTAGTGTGGGTGCTCAACCCATGTATGTGAATATATATATACACAACTCTATAGTGGTATTCATCAATCGTCATCTTCATCGCTCGAGTAATCGCCAAGCACGCTCCCCAAATCAGGCACGTCTCTTTTAAAGTTCAACTTCCTCTTTAAACTAGACACGTCCTTCAACTGCCCATTGTTGAATATTCCACGCGCCTCTGTTTCTCCCGCATGGGTGCTCGACGGCTGGGCATTGCGTATTGTGTATTTCCCCCGCGGGTCCGTGCTTGTGTATGGAGGTTGCTTGGTATCGTCCTCATCCTCGTACTCGTCTTCCTCGAAATCCTCAACTTCATGATCACTCTCTTCTTCAGGGCTTTCTCTAAGCTTTGGTGGCTTTGACGACTGTGGCTGCGGCTGCGGCTTCACCGTGCTATCGCTCACCTTTATCCGCTTGTGTGAACCCAGACCGAGCAAGTGCCTCACTGTAGACATGGCAATATCCTCCACCCTCCGCTTTTCCTGGGCTTGTGCCACGGGGTTCTTGTCTTCGTGGGCCCAGCGCAACAGTAGCACCTCCTTGCTATTGTCCAAAGATTGGTTCTGCATGGCCTCCCTAGCAAACTGCGCTTCGCTCTCGAGCCTATAGGTGACAAAGGCACACAACTTGTTGTGCAACACCTTGATCTTTTCAATGGCGCCATACTCGCCAAAGTTTTTCGACAAGCTTTCCTCAATGTTTGTCTTCATGTGTAGTCCGCCCACAAAGAGCGTGCGGTTGACCTTGTTGAACGAGCCCGTGCCCGTCATGTCGTCGCGGTACTCGGCGGTCTTGTCACGGCCAAAGCAGTCCTGTGACGGGGGGTAAAAGTCCGTTGCCACCGGTAGACGATGGTGGTATTTGCATTTCGAGCCTCGGTAGCAACAACCCCGGCTAAAGAATAGACAAATCGGGGCACCGCTCATTGCTCTTGTGTACCCCTGGTCTCGTTCAATGTTGACGCGAAACGGCAGCTTGGCGTGCAACTTGCTTGCGTCGTCTGACCGTTTCAAGTACCAGATATTGAACGCGGCACCACCGCTGTGGGTGGCTGGTGAGTGCTCATCTCCGGCAACGGCGCTGGCATCGACCTGGACTCGCGCTGGTTTGGACATGGGGTCGGTGGATACTATGGAGCTGATCAGTGTCTTGGATGAATTTTCGCTAGTCGAAGCTCTTGTCGCATCCGGTGACAATGTCGATAATAACGATGACGGTAATGATTCAGATGATGAGGGCAGTGCAGACATTATTAGTTTTTGTTTGTTTGTTTTTTCTTTGGCCTCCTCTAATTATTTTTTTTTTTTTTGCTACCCGGTAATCACGCCTTTCACATTCAGTGTTGGCACCTCTAGGTCGTCTGGTACCTCTTGCCTCTGGGGTTGGGTATAGATGCAAAACGTGTGGTGTTTGAGATGGGAACGTAAACTTTAAAAACGATATTAAAGGATATTGTTTCTGGGTGGGATTCGTAAACGGAGCAACCGCATTGAAATATATAAAAATGCATCCATCAGCGTGTAGTACATTGTGAGCAATGTACTACAATACACACACCCGCACCCCCATTCACACTCTCTTATACAAAGACACGCACACATCCATATAAATATGCGCACATGCACACTTCCCGGATCCTCAACCCAAAGCTAAGACAAAGTAATGGAAAAATCCATAAGCAAGAGCAAAGCATCGTTTTGTGTCCAATAGCAAAGGTTAGAAACTACATGCAGTCAAAGCGGTGAGTAACATTGAACGGGAAGAAGAAGAAGGGGGGTGTGTGTGTTGTGAACTTGAATTGTATTATCCAACTACTTCCCGTCCCCCTCTGTCAACACATGTGATGCCCCTCGCCTTGTCTTTTCCAACTCTCCTCTTCTGTCCCCTTCTGTCCTCTCCCTTTCTACCTGACATCTATGGTACGCTTGCCAGGGCCGCGGGAATTTCTTTTCTTTTCTTTTTTTTTGCAATTTTGCACCCCCTGTATGAGAAACGTCTTTGGTCTTAGTGCAGAGAGTAGCCACTTTTCTATTATTAGAGTCTAAGGTTAGTCTAATTAGTAGAGCAGCATTGTGTGATTTGTCAACACAAATGTCCTCCTTCTCTAAAACAAGCTCAATACAAACGAGCAGCCAATCAAGCCAGCCACTGCGGCCGACTTTTTCCAGTTTCCAAGCTCGTGGCCACCGAGAGCTGCATTATGCGAGGCTTTGGGTTTAGATGTCGAGCTTGTTTTGCTCGAGCTCTCGCTCAGGCTGCTGTTGCTGTCACTGCCGCTGCTGGATGCAATCGTTGTCGACGATGGCGTGTCGCTGCCAGAGTTTGAAGATGTCTTGGCAGCACTAGCGTCACTGTTGCTGCTGCTCTCTTCCGCAGACGACGAGTCTTTGCGCTGCGCGTCAACAGGAGACGAAGCAGCATCAGAGGCAGACGAGTCAATAGACGATGTCACAGCAGCAGAAGCAGCAGCCGAATCAGTGTCGAAGCTTTCTGCCGCAATGGTGACTATGGAGCTCCCAACCGTCTTGATAACATGAACTTCTGATCCAACCTTGCCGCTCACCTTGGCAAACTCGGAAACAGCCCCCGAGGTGACATAATGGAACACGCCTTCAGCGTCCGACGTCAATGTGGCAACACCGGCTCCTCCCTTTGAGGTCAAGGACTCAAACAACACCACGGCACCGTTGGTGATGGTGCTAAAGAGGGCTTCGCCTCCAGTGACAATTCCGTTGACTTCTGACAAAATATCCATGATTGGATTCTGGTTATAAAAAGTTGAGTGATTTAATGATACCCGTCAAGAGAGTGTGGACATGCTCCCTTTTATACAAGTCCCTGGAACCTTCGGCTCGTGATGGGGGCACTGCCACTGTTTGCTCTTAAGCCCCCGAGTCTCATGGTTCTTGGGCCTAAAAAAAAAATAGGAGAAGGTTTGCTGAGCGTGACTGCCTTCAGAGCTCATAGCCCCCGCTCCCTGTGATCCCTACAAACAAAAAGTTGTCCCACTGTGGATCACATGAAACGTATGGTGTGGGCGCAGTCGACGTTGTTAAACAACCAGCATGCCCCGGTAGCCGTCACTCCCTTGGTGCCACTAGGGGTATTAAAACCATTTATTCCGTTTTCTTCTCGTTTAGTAAAAGTTGTAAACAATACAGACAATAGCCAAAGCTTCCGTCACTTGAGAGAAGGCATCGACGCAGCAGGACGACTCGCCAGCTGCTGTACCCCTTGCCCCATCGAGCTTACTTGCTTTTAGCCAAGTGTGGGGCAAAAAGATTCGCCAAACACCGTCGGCTCTCGTTACAATAGGCAAAGCGCATTGGATAACCCAGTTTGGGCATCTGGATGCGATTGGTTCCCGACATCCACACACCAATACAACTTGGCAAATTATCTGGATAAGAAGATTTATGTATATATGTATATATATATAAGACCACAACTTTCGCCAGTGGAAAATTAAAACCCAACTCATCAACTCATCAAATCATGTGTGGCGCCAACAAGACAAACAGCTCAAGCTCATCTACCACTGCATCGACGCAGTCCAGCAGCTCAAAGGGGTCGTGCTGTGGAAGTTTGTGCAAGTGCGGATCGAGTTGCTCGTGTGCTTCATGCAACACGACAAAGTTATAATCTAGAGCCAGCGGGCAGAGGTTGGACATATACGAGCCAGGCTATTTCAAGATTACATAGGAAGATACAACAGGATTGTACAAGGTGAATGGTGCGCCGAAGGGGGGAGGGGGGGGATATATACCTCCCCGTGATTAATAAATTAAATAATCCTTTAAAACACATGACTAGTACAAAAGATAAAACCTCAAGCTACAACACTACATGGTTCTACTTTCTTGGAGACAACTGCAAGGTTTCCTTCTTGATGGCAGCGCCCAAGTCAGGGTGGACCTTGGAGAAGAGGGCAAAGACCCTGTCCTGGATTGGAGCGTCAGCGGCAGCAACGTGGACAGCCACATTGTGTGCCAAGTGCTCCTGCTGGTTGGGGTACCTCTTCAACGTGTGCCACAATGCAGTGGCTTGCTTAAAGTCAGCGTCCGTGTACTTCCAGTGGAAGGGACAGGCCGAGCCCTCCCAAACCTCTTGGTCTTCCTGCAAGGAAAATTGCTTAAACTCCACGGGCTTGTCGGTGGCCAAGTAGTTTGGAGTCGAGCCCAAGTTGCCATTGACATTCATGGCCCCGTCTCTCATGTGGGGGTTGAAAACACGGCCAGTCACGGGACAGTTGACGGGAATCTGGGTGTAGTTTGGTCCCAATCTGTGTCTGTGGGTGTCCGAGTACGAAAACAACCTCGACTGCAACACCGGGTCGGCAGAGGGCTCCATGTATGGCACAGTGTGGGCGGGGGAAAAGGCCGCCTGCTCAACGTCGGCAAAGTAGTTCTTGGGGTTCTCATTCAAGGTAAACTTGCCAAATCTTCTCAAGGGGTAGTCCTTGTGGGGCCAAACCTTGGTCAAGTCAAACACGGAAAAGTCGGCCTTCTTGGCTTGCTCCTCAGTCATGGTCTGGATGTAGGCGGTCCACGATGGGTAGTTGCCAGCGGCAATGTTCTTAAACAAGTCTTCCTGAGCATAGTCTGGGTTGGAGCCTGCCAATTGTCCCGCTTCTTCATTGTTCAACGTCTTGATACCCTGGTCAGAGATAAAGTGGACTTGGACATAGTGCCACTCGCCCTTCTTGTTGGACCACTTGTAGGTGTGGCCCGAGTACCCATTCATTTCACGGTACGAGGCGGGAGTGCCTCTGTCAGAGAACAAGATACAAACTTGGTGGATAGCCTCCTGGTTGGTGGTCAAGTAGTCCCAAAACATGTTGGCATCCTTCAAGTGCGTCTCGGGGTTTCTCTTTTGCGTGTGGATAAAGTGGGGAAACTTGGAGGGGTCTCTAAGGAAAAAGACGGGGGTGTTGTTGTAAACCAAGTCCAAGTTACCTTCCTCGGTGTAAAACTTGGTGGCAAACCCTCTTGGGTCTCTGGCAGTGTCGGCAGAACCCAACTCACCGCCCACGGTAGAGAACCGGGTAAAGATTCTCGTCTTTTTGCCAATAGTGTTTAAAAATGCGGCACCACAAATGTCGGTAATGTCGTCAGTGACTTCAAAGACACCAAAGGCGCCCGAGCCCTTGGCGTGCACCACTCTTTCGGGGATTCTTTCCCTGTCAAAGTGGGCCAAGGAGTCAATCAAGTTGAAGTCTTGCAACAACAAGGGGCCGTGCTTGCCGATTCTTTGCGTGGCGAATGGCTCTGGAATGGGAGCACCATTGGAGTTTGTGAAGGTTGGAGCCATTGTATCGGATAGTGATGGTAGATGGTAGGGGTTAAAGAGAAGTAGAAAGAAGGAGTAAGAGAAATTACGATGAATCTAACTGGGTGAAAAGTCCAGCCCTATTTATATTTCGTCCCTGTCTCTCCCATTTGAGCGGGGAGAAGGAACAACCACCTTTTTTTTTTTTTTTTTTTTTACCCCCCCCCCCCTCCCCCTGTGCTTTGTATGTGACTTTTTTTTTGATTATCAATCAACAGTCGAGGTCCAGACTCATTGTGCATTACGTCTACAGGGGGGCAAGAACCACATCTGGCGAGATTGGAGGAGTGATGGTTGGAGTGGGACTTTGGCGTGGTCAATTGCTTGGCTCTGTGGTGAGTATACCACTCAGCCGTGGATACCATCAATGGGATCCAGCCCCCTGTTCCAGCACCATATGGTGTTTACCACACTCTGTCAGCGTGTGGAGCCACTTTTTTTTTATTGTCTCTGCGGCG
This sequence comes from Zhuliangozyma blackwelliae, assembly GCA_030579015.1. Taxonomy (NCBI): domain Eukaryota; kingdom Fungi; phylum Ascomycota; class Pichiomycetes; order Serinales; family Debaryomycetaceae; genus Zhuliangozyma; species Zhuliangozyma blackwelliae. The sequence goes on along the minus strand of JAKTZW010000014.1, from coordinate 5,545 downwards.
GTGACCCCAACGACGCCTGTCTTTCCCTTAAAGCTACTTGTGAAATTTCATTATTGTTCCCTCCCCTCCCCTCCAGTATTAGTTATGGTTGAGCTCCCATTGGCTCTTTCGGCTCCTGCGAGTTTAACTTTTGAAATTTTATTTTTTTCTGGGGAAGCTTGAAAGCTCATCCTCGGTTGATTTTTGGGGCTTGTTGTTTGTGTCTCCTCCTCCTCCTTCTACCACCACCACCACCTCCTCCTCCTCTCCCACACTAGCCGCATTGCCACAGGGCACGTTGTCAAGTGTGCTGTTGACTTGGTAAATGTCACTATTGCTGGCTTTTACTTTTCTCTACATTGTTCCAAGTTCTCCCTCTCTCCCTCCCTCTTGAATCAGTTAAACTTTGGCCCGCACCTGTTCTGGGATCACTCTTTTGCTCTACATATAACAAGGCTGTCTGTTATAAAGACCAATTGACCACGTCAACTGCTGCTGGGGTGACATTAATCGTCGCTATCCCGCTCGTTGATTATGTAATCTTTCTCTTTTTTTTCGCACATGCATCCGCTAGTGGTTTTTTTTTCTTTGTGTAATTTGAGGAGCAATATGAATCGATATCTCCATGTATGTGGTAGCGTGAGGAGTGAGCGCTACCCTCTGGTGTATGGCTCTTTCCAGCAACATGTCCAGAAACCGATCGCCAAATGTCACTACATATACACCCCCTCCAAGGCCCATGGCTTCAATATGTGGTCCTCTAGAGTCCCTCATGTACCCTTTTACCCTTTTACCCATTTGGCACTATCCTTTCCTCCAATCCGTACCTCCTTTACTGTTCTTTTTTTTTTGAAAATTTGGTCAAAATACTGGCTGAAATGCTCTTTGGACTATTTTTGAGTACCCTTCATTTTACAAACTTCTCCTCCATTCTACAAACTCCTCCGTCAACAAGCCGCCGTTCCTCAAACTGGCATTAACCTCGCTGCTCACTTCTTTCAACGCAAACGTCTTCTTGGCCGGGTCGTACCTCAATGCAAAACTCCTTGTCTCGTCCTCCTTGTCAATCTCGCTCTTTAGCCACTCAACAACAGCACCATACCACTTCAACGCACTGGTGCAGTTGATCTTTTCATTGACGCTCAACGGGTTATTCTTGATCAACACCGGCACCTCCTCCGTCCTGTACACCTCAACGTTTCGCAAGATAAACCGGTCGTCCCTAAACCCATACACCAAGGTGGGCACTCCCATAAGAAAACACTGGCACCATGCCTTGAACAATTTCTTTTCAAACTGGATAACCTGCGAGTTGTTCTCCACCACGCGCGCCGTTTTCAACTCGACATAGTGGTTGAGAATCTTTTTGGGCTCGTCCTCGGGGATATAGTCCCAGCAGCAGTCCACTTCGCCGGCAAGAACGAGCTTGACATTGCCAATGCTGGTCTTTATCACCGAGAGATACTGCTGGTAGTTGTTCACCATTTTCTTGTGCCGATTGTCAATCTGCGACCGCGTCACCTGGCCCCACGGTTTGGGTATCGTGGCAATGGTTTCAAACTTGTACCCGCTATACTCGCACTTTTTGATATATTCATACCTATCGGCGGGGGTGTTTTGCCTGGTGTGGGCATCCTGTTCCTTTCTCCGCCGAAGCTCAACCTCATTGTCCATGCCGATAAACAACTGGCCGTCAAATGGGACAATGAACAAGTCGATGGGATCCGTGGTGTTGTACGGCAAGGCAAGGATCTTGGACATTATGCCCCGGAACGTCACGATATCTCCGGGTATCTTTTTGCCCTTCTTTTTGCTCTTTTTGGAGCCACTCTCTTGTTCCTCACCACCCTTACCATCACCCTTACCCTTGCCCTCGCCCTTGCCCTCGCCCTCGCCCTCGCCGCCTTGCTCATACTTTATCACGGCATGCAAAAGCGGGGCAAAGTCAGCCAAGTTTTGCTCTTCGGGAATCTTTTTGAATCGCGAGTATCCACTCTGCAAGTCAATGTTGGAATCCAAAGCAGCGCTGGGGAGGTAGTAGTACGACATGGCATCGCGGGAATTGTCGTAATTAAACTCCCCATTCTCGTCGCGGCTATATGTAAACAACTCACGCGGCTGTTTCAACGTGGTGGTCTTTGCCCTTGCAGTCAACGGAAGTGATTTACCCATGGTCTTGTTCGTGTTCTTACTCTTGTTCTCTTCTTATTCTTGTTCTCCTTCTCCCATCGATGTGCATTTTTTTTTTCTTTCATCCTTGTATCAAAGAGAGTGAGTGAAAGAGAGTGAGTGAAAAAAACTTCACTTCAACCAAACCACCAATCCATAATGGCATCCAAGGGAGCACTCGTCAAGCTAATAGTCGAAGCAGGCAAGGCCGCGCCCGCACCACCAGTAGGTCCCGCCTTGGGGTCCAAGGGTGTCAAGGCCATTGACTTTTGCAAGGAGTTTAACGCGCGCACCGCCAGCTACAACCCAGGAACCCCCATTCCCGTGTTGATCAAGATCAAACCCGACAGAACGTTTACGTTTGAGATGAAGTCGCCTCCAACGTCGTGGCTTTTGATGCAGGCGGCGGGAGTGAAACAGGGGGGCGGAAAGTCGTTGAACGAACCCGTGGGAGAGATTTCGTTGAAGCATGTGTGGGAGATTGCAAAGATTAAAAAGAGCGACGATAGACACAAGAATGTCGAGATGAAGGCGATTGTCGGCAGTGTTATAAGCTCGGCCGCGCTCGTGGGCATAAAGGTTGTTCCATAGAGGGGGGAGACGTTTCATGTATATATAAATAAATAAGCACAATAAAACAAGATACACATGGTGGTGGAGACAACTTTTTTTTGGAAGCAACTTATAGTAATGAGTTGATATTTTATTACAACATATAATGAGGAGGGTCATATCCATGCTACTTCTTTTTGGTCTTTTCGTATGCGGCAATGTGGGCTTTTGACTGGTCAACTTGGGTATGTTCGTGGTCATTACACCTAACCACTTCATAGACGTCCGACCCAGCAGCAGTCTCTTCAACCAAACACATGCCCACAGAACTCAACCAAGGGTCGTTAAACACTTCGTCAATGGTGATCCGACACGCCGGGGCTAGTTCAACCATGCGGCCAATCAAGGGACGGCAATCTTCCGGCAACGCCATCAACAACCTATTTGCTCCCGTCTCGGCCGAGGTGTGGTCCTTGCCGTCCTTGCCATTTGCCACATGTCCGTTTTCCGGCGCTACATTTGCTCCTTCTCCACTTCCACCACTTCCACCAGCACCACCAGCACCACCAGCACCACCACCTCTCGTCATATTTGTAATGTCCTCTTCCAATGCCTCGCTAATGTCGCCAAGGTTGCTCAACATAGACCCGCGGCTGATTGTCTTTTCAACGTGGGCAACAGCGGGGGGAGTCTTTTTCAACATTTCCGAAATGGGAATCAACTCGCCCCGGGTGGCAAACAACTTGAAGCTCGAGTCGCTCAACTTGGGCACCTTCCAGGGAAACTTTTTGAGCATCATGCAACAGTATATAATCGCCGTTGACCACACATCAACCGGCCGCGGGTCGTACTTGTTAAACACACACACTTCTGGGGCCAAGTAGGGGTCAGACCCCACAATACCCTGCGACTCAATCAATGTCTTGGTGAAGGGGTACGAAAACACAACCGCGGACCCAAAGTCGATAATCTTGACAATGCCCCTCTTGTCAATCACACAATTGTCCAACTTTAAATCACGGTGCGCCAAGCCCATCGAGTGCAAATAGTGCACGCCCGACAAGATTTGCTTGAAGCAGCAGTTGATCTCCTCGCGCGACATTTTGTTGGACATGACAATGGCAAACAAGTCAAAGTCGCAGTACTCCATAACCTGTAAAATGCGTTCATTCTCGTAGCAAATCTCAACCGTTTCGATAATGTTTGGGTGCTTCAAGGTGGACCCTATACAGTACTCGCCGGTAATCTTTTTGGCATAGTCCCTCTTGGATTCATTTTGGTACTTGGGCCTAAACTCCTTAACGGCAAATGTGGTCTTGTCGCTGACCCGGGTGACCAACTTGACGGCACCGCCGGCACCGGCCCCCAAGCTTTCTCCAAGTTTGGTGTATCTCTTGGAGAAGGGCAACGGCTGCTGCAGGGGGTTGATCACCTGCAGAACCGACTGCCGTCTTTCCTGGTAGGTAATCTTGTTTTGCAATGTCGAAGACCGGGTGATGGACCCCGAGCTGGGGGATTGCGAGTACGACGCCAGGGCCAGTGCCAGTGCCAATGCCAGCGTCAGCGCCACCGACGAGGTTGCTGTGATGGACGCTTGGCTCTGGTACGAGCCCTGCGGCGTGCTTGTCGGCCCTGGGATGTTGACGGGCCCACTGGCCCTCAACGAAGCCGACAAGTTCAGAACAGGCTGCTGCTGTTGTTGTTGTTGCAGAGAGGGGATGCTTGTTGGGGTTGATTTTTTGAAAAACCGCTTGAGGTTGGCCATGGAGTTGTGGCGCGATGGCGCGGAACCATTGTACACCGCCGAGGTGCCCGAGTCTGTGGACGAGACTGAGGACGGCGAGCTGCCCAAGGCGCCATGGTCCTGGTACGAGCTGTTGTAAAACGCGCCCATGTCGGTGGTTGAGTCTCTCTTCACCACCGGTGGCTTGGCTCCCTTGGAGTTGAAAAAGTAGGACAAGCCCGATTGCGAGCCCGACCTTTGCGACGTGCTCAACTGTGCCGCCTGGGCCTGGGCCACCCTTTGCTTGGACACCACAAACCGCGAGTCGATGCTTGATGAGTTGACTTGTGGCGATTGGATGTGGATAGATGAGATTGGCTGTCCGTTGGGCAAGTTTGGTACGTGCGCGGACGAGTTGCTGTCGCTATAGTTTAAGGACGAAAAGGAGCCTTCCCGGTTCAACGACGACGGCTGGATGCTGGCACTAGGGGCATTGTTTCCCCTTCCGCCGGGAGCAGAGTAGGGGATCGACGACGACAAGTTCTCACCGCCAATGATAAAGGACGAGTGGCTCATTGAGTTGTTTCTGATGTACCGGGGGCTTGCAGTGGGGCGGTTCTGAAACATTTGGTTGCTGGAAAATGAGTTTGAGGCTTGTCGGTTGAATGGGGACACGGGGGTAAAGGGCGATGCAGAAACAGGCTGGCCAGGCTGAGACGTCAATGGAGACAGGTCAAAGCCGTTGAACCCCTGCGGCTCCACGTCCGCCGAGTCGGTGGTGGTGGTGTTGATGCTTGCCAACGTTTTGCCGGGGGCGTCGGGGGTGATGGTTGCTTCCTTCGATAGCGAAGCAGAGGAGGTGTTTTTAGACAAACTGGGGGTGGTGACGTTGGACGACGACGCCGATTCGTTCAAGAGTCTCGTCAAGGACGACATCGCTTGCTGTGGCTGTTGTGGCTGCTGGTGAGACATGCTGGGATTTCATAAGGTTTTTTTTTTTTTGATTAATTTTATTTTTCCGTTTCCCTCTTTTCCTGTTGCTATAGGTTGTTGAGAATATCAAGATCAGGGGGGGAACTAGGGGGACGAGGGGGGGAAGAACGGAGTGCAAGAGAGCAGTGG